>PVKA01032251.1:0-25490 GCA_004027165.1 Ctenomys sociabilis
ATGAATCTGTATGAATCTACACCATGGAAGTAGTATTGCACTTAGTGATGTGTCACCATCAACTTTGGGGCAGCAGTTCTGTGTTATGAAATAGGGTCCTGCCTCCAACACTCTGAAACTCAACACTTCGTTCAATCAATATTGAGCTTGTGGCTATGGGTTCAGTTTTGGGGGGCCATAGGAGAATTATCCACTGCAGCTTGTATTTGGGTGGTTGCATACTAGAAGCTAAATTTAAATAGAGGAAATACACACACACACAACTGTGATAAGCTGTCAGGTTAAAACCAGAAAGTTGTTTAGAATTGAGGTTCATAGCTGTACCAAATCATCACTTCCAGCCCTCTAATAAGTCTCAGTTTTTATCCTCTCAAGGAGTCCACTCCAACCTTACACTGTATACACATATTAAAAATGATTACTAGAAAATTTTCATATGAAAATATTAAACTATAGTTCTGAACTTAATACACTGAATCAACTTGAAAGGTTTAGAAGCTTAATGAAATGGCTTAGCAGAGAGATAGGATTCTTTGTGAACTCCTCTGTAAGAGGAGGGTATGAATGTTCTTTGAGTTCTACACCACCACCACCCCGGGTAGCATGATTTTAGTGTAAGGAGAGGAGGAGGGAAGGCTAGAAGACACAGCTGACATCCTTCCCTTTGCTCTTTGTTGTTTTCTATTGTCAGGAATTGCTGCTCTCTTCCATGTGCTGCACTGTCTGAGAGCCAGCTGAATATAGACTGAAACATCCACAAATGGTAAGCTAAATACACCTTCCTTTCCTTAATTTTGGGTGCCATCTATTTTTTTCCCAGCAATGAATGAAAAGTGAGTGATACACAAATTGGAACCAGAGAAGTGGGTTCACTGCTGTCACTAACTGACTATTTTATTTAAGAGTTTTTGGGAACAATTTATGAGAAGAGATTGGAAAGTTTTGGAGAGGTTGCATGCTAGTGAAGAGCTGCAGTGCTTTTGGCTTTTATTTATAGGAGATTCTGGTCAGAGCTCAGAACACCAGAATTCTGTTACAAATCCTGCCTAAAAGACCAGGCTGGGGAGGTCCTAATGGAATAAGGACTGCATTGGTTATTAAACTCTGAATGATTTATGGTCGTCTTGGCAGGAAGTTTGTCTGCAATTTTTTCTTCTGTGCAAAGACTTTGCCTCAGACTGAGATTACGATCATGAGCTAACAAATTTCATAATGAATGTTTTCTCAAGGAAAATGAGCATTGAGGTGGTGGCATGGCTATTGTTAGGGGCTTTTAGTCAGATTTATGTTGAGTGTCAATATCAGAAAACCCATCAGCTTGATGTAATATATTGTGAGTTTGGACAGAAAAAGTACTAGGAAAGCTGTGAACTGCATAGGTAGAGGTGAGATCTCCATCCCTCAGGAGGAACAGGAGAGCACAAAATGTCCTGAGGGCATCATAGAAGTAGGCATGTTCTTGCCCTTTGCAGTCTTAGAATTCCAAGTATAAAGACTTTCCTTTGAGGAGAAGGCTTTAAAGATCTGTGTTCCAAAATGTAAGTGGTAGCCACATCAGGTTCTAGAATGGCCAGAGAATAGAGAATTTCTTTCTCAGAATCAGGGTTAAAGTGCTCAGCAATCCAAGCACTTGATACCTATAGCAAAGAGAAAAGAAAGCCTGGTTACTACTTCAGCTGGCATCTGACTTTGACATCATCTTCATGGCATGGCTTTAAGTGCATTCACAGTGCATGAGTTCTGAGGTTAAGAATCCTACCTAGATTTCAGAAGGCCTGTGAGGACTGAGAGGCTGGGCAGTGTGCCACTGACTGGGCAGTGTTTGAAGCCAAGATTTCAAAGACTATTCAGTGGAAACTCATTAGGATTAAGAAAACAAGGCACATGGATTTTTTTTTAGGAAAGATGGAAGGGGAGAGCACAGCCAGCTCCAGAGAACAGCCATGAGAGCTACCTGCTGAAGTGTCATAGGGGTCAAGATATGTAAAGCTTTTGTAGCTCATAGATTGTTGGAAATTGTTTTGGATGTCAGCAAATGTTTGCCTTCATTCAACCTCTGGTTCATTTCTCCTTCATTAAACAGTCAGTATTCCAGAAGATTAATGATTCTTCCATTTTAAGCATTTTGGGGCTTTAGTTGGCCACATGGCTTAGTGTTGTCTATTGTGCTAAGATTGCCACCATCCCACATCACCTGTTTTCCTCACTGAAGATGACTGTTTCCAAGTTGGTGCCCTGGATAATCCTGGGGTCAACATTGTATGCAGCGATCAGTACTGGTATCCACAGAAATTACATATGGACTGCTACTCAATAATTTTTGGGAGTTTTTGTCCTGTAATGAAACTCTCAACAAAACAATACCTATTGCATCACATTCTGTTTTTTATTTTACATCTTATTGTGCCATCAACTATCTTCCCCATCACTGTGCTGTTCTTGATTTTTTGCCTGGGGAGGCATGCCTGGGAAATAAGAACCATTGCTATGGGAACACTAGACCCTTGCTACAGTGCCCGACTCAGGACAATGATGACCATCCTGTCCTTCCTCTTCCTCTGCTTCTCCTACTACCCTAGTTCCATTGTGTTCTGTATTTAAGATTCACATAATGGCACATTCTTCATTCTGTTATGGAACTTGATAGGTGGCAGCTCCCCATCTAGACACTCTGTCATCTGAATTTTAGGAAATTCTAAACTGAAGCCAAATGCCAAAACACACCTGTTGTGTGGTCTGTGCGGTAAGTGAGAGGGATTAAGTTGAGAGGATTTAGGAGTCTGTTGTATACCACGGGTGTTTGTCTCTCCTATTCTGTATCCCTCATTCACTAATAAACACTGCGGTCATAATGTGCTACTCATCATTGCAGCTGGTGCATTCTGAGACATCCTTGCAGATCTACTCTCTTTAGAAATGGACAAATGATAGGTAAAGAACAATAAGTAACAGTGGATTACATCTATGTCAGAATTCTGGCTAGGATATGGAGCTGTCATCTTGCAAGATAACAGGTACTGGGATCTTTGTGCAAAGTGAGTCAAAGTGCATGAAAGCCCATAATTCCCTCAAAGGTGATTGTCTTGGAGAGGAAGAAAAGCACTTGGTTGGCCTCATCATGTAAAATAAGTACTGAGTTCTGTAGGATCAAAGTCAGTAGGATTTCTAGCCCTTGTCCCAAATGGGCCAACTATGATCCCTTCTTTATCTGCAATTGATTTCTTTTGTCTTTATTGGTGTCACAGATTATGATGCATATATGAAGCCAGGAAGAAGGTTGAGAACTGTGAACCCTTCTCTATCCCTCTGAACATGTTTTTTGGTGTACATCTTGCAGACAAATTAGATGTCAAAGTTAGAATTCTTGAAAATTAAGAAAAGGTTCAGAGATGGTGGAGTAGCAGAAGATGGAGAAGAGAGTAGAGCTGAGATCTGAAGGCTTCTTTTCCATGCCTCCTACTTTTGTGCCTGGAATGGACAATGTCTTTCAGGGGAGTTTGATTCTACTGTTGTGCACATAGCTTCTGGAGCTCTCCAATGACTTCTGGTTATTTGGTCTTCCTGCCACGGGCCTTGTCATCCTATTATGACAACACTAATTATGGACAGTATTGTGGTGTTCCAATTTTCTTGACTTCAGAGATGCATTGTCTCCTGGGATGGCTGATGATTTCTGAATCAACTCGTTACATATATGTTTCCAAAGTAAATTGAAAGTCTTTTCTTTGAGGAATTTCAATGAGAGAAAACTTGTCTTAGGATTAGCAGCAAATTTTGGTGCTGTATGATGATATAAAGTGTAGAATAAGATTTCCCAGCCTTGAAGTTGAAGGACATTGGTGAGAGCTCTGATCAGTTTGTGACCAGGCAGAGTGGAACTCCACAGTAAAGAGGTCTGGTTGGTTTAGGACCACGGTGAACTAGTGTGTCTGGAAGACTCCAGGAACATCAAGATGAGGTGACTTATCAGAATTTAGGGCAATTAATTTAAGTTCAAATAGATAACTTAATATCTGCTTAGCTGTAGAGCCTTAGTGTTTACACTTATGTTATAAAGTACAAACCAATTAGTTTCAAAAGTTTGTCAATTGGTAAATGTCACTACTCATTAGTGTTACTAATTATATTGCTGTAAATAGAAAACCATATGTGCCTTAACCACATGTTCTCACTTGGTTAATGATATCTGGGTAGGTTTGAGTAATAACCTCACCAAAGTCCCACACTGAAGGACAGAGGAGAGTTCCAAACAGAAATAAATATCTCTCAATCCAAAAGGAAAGATCTTGGGACACACACACAACAAGAATTAGTGACAAAGAATAGTTACCTAAAGAACAGACTATATACGGAGAGGCTCTGATCACAATAATATAGCTAACCACTACCAAACATTCACAAAAATGTATCACAGAAAGCAAAATAAAATGTTCTTTCTGAAATACAAAATGACAAAGAGAAGTAGCAAAATGAATGCATAACAAATACAAGTCACACTACCATTAAAGAAATTGGAAGTCGGAACCTGAAATCACTAAAATAATAGAATCTGAAGTAAAGAAACAACTGGAGAAGAATATAAAAGAAATTGATCAGAAATAATCTCCCAAGTGAAAAAAGAAATGATAAAATAATGAAAGAATTATTAAACATTTCTAATTAAGACATTGATAAAAAAGTGGAGAATATAAAAAGGATGGAAACCTTGAATGAGCAATATAGGAAAGCAAAAGAATTCATGAAGCAGGTTCAAAATAATATTCAGGAGATTAAAATCTCAACTAAAAGTAGGTAAAATCATTTAAATTAAAGTGAAAATATATTATCAGAGCTTGAAGACACTGTTGAAGCTAGTGAAAATGTAAGGAAAGATCTCTTAAAAGCTATTAAAATCCAGTAAATAATTCAACAGCTGCAAGACGATGCAAATATGAAGAACATAAGACCAATACACATCAATGATATAGATGCAGTCAATACAAGTGATGTAAAAAGAGTATGGGCAGAAATAGTAGCAGAAAATTTTCCAAGTGAGAGAAAATAATCTGACATTCAGTAACTGAGTCATATAGAACTCCAAATAATATAAATCTAATTAAAACCACACCCAGGCATATAATAAGCAAAATCCCGGAAATTTAGCACATGAACAGCATACTAAAAGCCACTAAAGAAAAGCAGATAAAATTTAAAGGAAAACCCATCTGAACAATGGCAAATTTCTTATCACAAACCATGAACTCCAATAGGGCTTAGAACAAAGCATTTAAAGTCCTATAAGAAAACAAATTCTGAGGGCTGGGGAGATGGCTCAGTGGCATAAGTACTTCCCTGGCAAGAGCAAGGGCCAGAGTTCAATCCCTGCTTATGCAAAAAAAAAAAAAAAAAAAAAAAAAAAAAAAAAAAAAAAAAAAAAAAAAAAAAAAAAAAAAAGAAAAGAAAACAACTGCCAACCCAGATGGATATACACTGTGAAAGTCTTTTTCAAGTTTAAAGATGTGAAATAGTTGCAAAAAATATAATAACTAAGGAATTTCATGATGAGCAATCCAAACTTACACATAATATTAAAAGATATCCTGGAAGACAATCAAAACAATTACAACTGTGAAAATGAGGACTGAAGGAAGCCACCACATAGGGCAAAAATTAAACACAGAAACAAAGTAGATAACCAACAGCAGGAAAATAACATGACAAATATAAGTCAATACATATCACTTATAAACATCAATATAAATAGACTCAGTTCACCATTAAAAAGAAATATATAGGCAGAATGGATTAAGAAATAAAATTCACCAATATGCTGTATAAAGACAAGATATTTAACTCAAAAAGAAATTCATCAACTGAAATTCAAAGTAAAGAAAACAATACAACATGCCCCAGAACCCCAGAATAAAAGCAGGGGTAGCAATCCTGTTCACAGATAATCTGAACTTCAAAACCCGAATGGTCAAACGAAATAAAGAAGACCACTATATACTGCTTACACGAAAATTACAAGAGGAAGAGAAGGATCATAAATACGCATCTATAAAACACAGAAACACACAATTATATAAGACAAATTTTAATAGACATGAAAAATCTAATGTCTAATACCACAATATTAACAGGAGACCTTTTTTCATTTTTTATTTTTTATTTTACTGAAGTACAAATATGAATCAGACAGTTTTAAGACACCTTAACAAGACAGATTCAATAAATTAATACATTGCAAACTGTTTTCATAATGTTTTAGTATCGTATAAGGTGCATACATGATATTATACTTACAGACATTATTATAGCAGATGTCTGTTATCAGTAAATTAAGAGTGTAGCTGCTTACTTATCTTATTTTTTATACCTGAATTATATCAAAAATTCAATAATTATTTTCCTAGTGGATGACCATAGTACTGGAAGCCATATAATATCCTGTCCAACCACCATTAGTGCAGATCTTGCCTCTCATAAGATTATGTAGAAGCACAACATTATCTATCCCAACTGTACTGTCTATACACACACATCATGATTTTTTTTCTATACCCCTTCCTTTGTCTACACCTGTCAAAAGTGGGCACTCCATTGTCATTCAACTAATTTAGGTGCCTGAACTTGATGACACAATCCAACACAGTCCAGCTTTCCACAACAATAGTGAGTTATCTGAAGAAGCTGTTGACCATAGCCATTTACAGCTCAACTTATTATTATGGCCCCACGGTGTATACCTCATTTTCATACTTTTATACTGGATGGTTAAGACCTAGATAGAGCAAGACTTATATAGCAACATATGTACTTTATGTTTCTCATGAGGTCAGTGAAGTCCCCTCAAGGTTTATCTTGTAGTCCTGTACATTATTCTGTAGATCCTTTGTCTGTGTCATCCTGTGGATGAGTCATGGCCAATGCTTGACCAGTTTGCTCTCTGTGAGAGCTTGAGAGAAAGTTTTCTCTCCATTTGACTCTCCCCAGGCACACTATAGAACTTCAATCTCTTTCCTGCGTGGCTCCATAATCTCCTTGTTCAGAAAATTTGGAGCTCAACTGAGTTTCGTGATGTTGCAGTACAGATTCTCCTATGTCCTGAGTCTTTGCTGAACTTGAAAAGCTAGGGCCAAAAGGTTGGCTGTCCTTATGGCAGAGTGAAAAGACAATCCACAAATTTTGAAAAAAATCCTAACTAATAAGCAATCAGACAGAGGACTACTGTCTAGAATATATAAAGAACTAAGATATAACATTGGGTCAAATTTAAAGACCCAATTCAGAAATGGGCATCTGAGCTGAATACACACTTCTCAGAGGACGAAATCAAAGAAGCAAATAAATATTTGAAAAAATGCTCCACATCGCCCACCATCCGTGAAATGCAAATAAAAACAACACTGAGATGCAATGTGTGATAGCAAAATCTTGGAAATAACCAACATGTCCACCACATGAGGAATGCCTGAAAAAGATGTGGTGTTTCTATATAATGGAGTATTATTCAGCTATTAAGAATGATAAGTTTGAAGCATTTGTACTGAAGTGGATGCCACTTGAACATATACTCATAAGTGAAATAAACCAAACACACATGTGTAAATATCGTATAGTCTCCCTAGTATAACAAGCGAAAAGTAGAAATACAAAAGGAAACATACAACAACAACTAATATCCATTGAGTCAGATAAGGCAAAGTGAATGGCATATGCTGCAGGATACTAATCAGCTTTTCTTCTGAATGGTTAACAACCTAAGTTCACAAATCAGAGTTGGAGAAATTAACAGGAGACCTTAACATTCCGCTATCTCCAATAGATGGGAACTTATTCAGACCTTTGAACAAATGGACTAAGAAGACATATATAGAGTGTTCCACCCATCAACAACTAAGTACATCTTCTTTTCTGGTTTGCATAGAGTGCTTTTTAAAATGGACAACATACCAGTCCATAGGTCATACTTAAAAATATGCAAGAAAACCGAAACTGTCCCATGCATCTGACATGATCAAAGTGCAATAAAACTGGAAATAAATGTCAAAAGCAACCATAAATAACCCATAAACATATAGAAATTAAATAACAATCTCCTCAAAGCCCAATAGGTTACAGATGAAATTAAACAAGAAATTAAATAATATCTGCAATCCGGCGAAAATTCAAGCACAACTTACTGGAATTTGTGAGATCCAATGAAAGCAGTTCTCAGAAAGAAATTGAAAGCTGTGAACTCACCCATTAGGAAAACAAAACAAGAAAAACTAAATGCCCAAATGCTGTACCTCCTAGAAAAAGAAGAGTAAACGGAACCCAAAGCCCAAAGATGTGAGAAAATCATGAAGACTAGAGCAGAAAATAGTAAAATTGAGGCAAAGAAAACAATAAAAAAATTACTGAATCAAAAATCTGGTTCTTCAAAAGATGAAGTAAAATTGTTAAAACCATACTCAGCCTTATTAAAAAGAGGAAAGAAGATATTCAAATTCAAGCAATAAGATTTGAAAGGGATGAAATTGGTACAGACCCTGTGGAAATTCAGATCACCAATAGCTACTTTGAAAATCTTTGCTCTCTCATAATCTATACCATAGAAGAAATGGACAGATTCCTAGATAGGTTGAAATTGCCAAAATCGAATCAAGACGATATGAAATCGTCTTATGAAATTAAAATGTAATAAGAAAATTACTGACAAAGAAAAACCCCAGCTCCAGATGGATTCCATCTGATTTCTACAAGAAATTTAGAGTAGATTTAGTCTCAATACTCAAATTCTTCAAAGAAATTGAAAAGGAAGCAATATCCCCAAAATCATTCCTGGAGGAAAGAATTGCACTGATAACAAAACCAGAGAAAGATTGAATAAAAAGAAAACTACAGGAAAATTTCCCTCATGAATTTGGATACAAAAATATTCAATAAGAACCTAGGAAATACAATACAGTAAATCATCAAGATTATACACCATGACTAGGTAGGATTCATCTGAGGGATAAAAGGATGGTTCAACATATACAAAGCTGTAAATGTAATGCACTGTATCCTTACAGCTATATCCAAAAACCACATTATCATCTCAATTGATGCAGAAAAGTTTTTTGACAAAGTCCAACACTCATTCATGATTAAAGACCTACAGAAAATTGGAATGGGTAGCCTCTACATCAATCTTACAAAAAATGACAACCAACAAAATTCTAAAGAGAGAAAATTTAAAATGTTTTACTCTCAAATGAGGCACAATACAAGGAAGTGCTCTATCATCACTCTTGTTCAGTATAGTTCTGGAAGCATTAGCTAGATATATTAAATAAAAGAGAGGAATAAAAGGAATAACAATAGGTAAAGAAGTTAGACTATCATTATTTGCAGATGACATGTTACTCTACTTGGAAGAACCAGAATACTCTACTAAGATAAACAAATTCAGTAGCACAGCAGGTTACAAAATCAATACCCACAAATCAATAGCAATCCTCAATACAAATAACAAACATACTGAGAGAGAAATTAGAAAAAAAATATATTTAACAATAGTATCCAAAAAAATGAAATACCTAGGAATTAATGGAACTAAGGAAGTAGAATGCTTACACAAAAAATTACAGTACTCTGAAAAAGGAGAACAAAGAGGATTTCAGAAAATGGAAAGGTAGTCCTTGCTTCTGGATAGGAAGAACCAACATTGTGAAAATGGCCATACTCCCAAAATTGCTATACAGATTTAATGCAATCCCTATCAAACTACCACCGATATACCTTATAGATCTAGAGAAAATACTTCTATTATGTGTTTGAAATTAGTAAAGATCTATAATAGGAAAAGCCATCCTGGGCAACAAAGGCAAGGCAGGCAGTATTGCAATCTTTGACTTGAAATTTTGCTACAAAGCTGCTATGATAAAATCAGCATGGTATTGGCAGGCAAAAAAATTAGACCCAAGCATCAATGGAACAGATTAGAAACTGCAAATACAACTACAAATGAAAACAGCCATCTTATCTTTAGTAAAGGTGCAAACATATTCTCTGGAAGATATCCCCTTTAACAAATGGTCCTTTAAACACTGGTTCTCCACATGTAGAAAAGTAAAACTAAACACAGTGCTATTACCATGAACTAAATTAAAGTTGAAGCATGTTAAAGATCTAAACATAAAACAGAAACAGTAAATCTCCTGGAAGAGAAAGTAGGTGAATATCTTGAAGATGTAGCAGTAGGCAAACAGTTCATTAACAAAAATGAAATTGCATGGAAACACTTCAAAGAATCAACAACTCATTCATGATCAAAGACCTACAGAAAATTGGAATGGGTAGCCTCTGCATCAATCTGACAAAAAATGACAACCAACAAAATTCTAAAGAGAGAAAATTTAAAATCTTTTACTCTCAAATGAGGCACAATACAAGGAAGTGCTCTATCATCACTCTTGCTCAGTATAGGGACCTCTTTCAATTGAGGAGTTTCTGCATGTCACAAGAAATCATCCACAGAACACAAAGGCAACCCTCAAATTTGGAAAAAAAATATTAATCAATATCTAGAATATATAAATAACTATGGAAAAATGAGTGTTCCAAAGCTTAAATTCCCAACCAAAAACTGGCATCTTAGATGAATATACATTTCTCAGAAGAAGAAATACAAGGGGAAAATAAATGACTGAAAAAAGCGCCACATCACTGGCCACTCGAGAAATGCAAAATACAGCACAACTGAGACACCATTTCACCCCAGAAATAATGATATCATAAAGCAATCAGCCTGGACCAGCCAGATAACTCAGCAGAACAAAGTTCCCGCAGGCATAGGAGTAGGGGTTTGATTCCTGGCATTTTGCACTGACCCCTGCCATGCTGAGGCAGCAACTGAGACTGGATATGATGGCATGTGCCTATAATCCCTGTGTTTGGGAGGCTGAAAGCAGGAGGATAACTACAAGTCTGATCTGTGTAGTGAAATCCTGTAGACCCTGTACTAAAATTAAAATAAAAACCAAAAGTGTTTGTGGTTTGTACACAATTGTTTTTCATTACTTCTTGGAAATGACATAGAAATTTGTGTTTAGAATATTAATTTTTTGGCCTAGAATTTAATAATCTTTATCTAAAATTTGATGTATTGTAATTATGTGTCTGTGTTCACATTTGCTTGTGCAAACATGCATATACAGTGTGATAAAGTGATACAATGAATATTTAAATTAAATAAAAACTTGCCTAGTAGAAGACACAGTGATATTAGAACTCTTCAAAATTTACCCCGTTTCAAACACACTTATCCTATCCATCTTATCACTTTATGAGACAATTCTGGAGTCCTCTCTGATTGTCTTTGTTAGAGCCTAAAGGCCCTGAACTGATTGAAAACATTTATGTGCCGAACAGAGCAGCAACCCCACACTTTCTGTGCATAGCTCACAGTCCCTTGCTCTGGGAACCAGCTCTGGTTAGAACAGTGTCCTAGACATGAAAGTTTCGGTTGCTGGGGAAGCAATTGTGTGGAGACCTCTTGTTCCTCTACATCAGTGAATCAGCTAAAACCTTTGGTGTAAACACATATGTGTGTTCCTGAAGGTGGGCAGAGAGAGTGGGAAAAAGTAAATCATTCAGCAAGATTCCATGAGGATGTTTTCTCTCAAACACTGAATTATGACTTCATTTCATGACCATTTGTCTAAAACTAAGGTATAATGGAATTTATATGCCTATAATAATATCAACTCTCATAAAAAGTAAAACTGCAAAGTGTAAGCAAACATTCTAAATATACAAGCACTGTCTGATTTCCGAGAAATAACATTCAGGTAGAATACCTAGCCGTTGTACCCTGGATCTTGTCTTGAAAGCAGAAGTTTCTTAAACTCTGCTCTCTGTAGCCCTCTTTTGCTGGACTCTGTAGCCCTGAATTTTTTTTCTTTTTTTTTTTTTACCTTTTCTCATCCACAGGACTTTCAACTCTTACTCTCCTGGCACATATCCCATCCTTCTGCTTTTAATGTGGTCTGCAGTACATGGTAGTACAGTCCTACAATTTCAGGAGTCTAGAAAGCTGTGACACAAGGACTTCGTGTGTAAATCTAGCCTGAGCAACATAGCCTCAGAGCAATAACTCCACAGAAAAAAAGTAGATGCCTGAGTTGTTGCTCAATGTAAAGACTCCAGTGTGGAAATTATACTACAAAGTCACTGTGACAAAATCAATATGGTATTGGCCTTGAAATACAGCTGAGGATCAGTGGAATAGATTAGAAGATGCAGAGGCATCTACGAACACATTCAGCCATCTCATCTTCGACAAAGGGGCCAATCATACTTACTGGAAGAAGGATAGCCTCTTTAACAAATGTTGCTGGAAAACTTGGCTATCTACATGCCGAAAACTAAAACTTGACCCAGCTCTATCAACATGCACTACGTTAAAGTCAAAATGGATTAAAGATCTAAACGATAAAACAGAAACACTCAATCTCCTGGAAGAGAAAGTAGGAGGAACTCTTGAAGACATAGGGGTAGGTAAAGAGTTTATGAACATATATTTGCACGGGAAGCACTTGAAAGAGTCAACAACTGGGATCAACTCTTCTTAAAGAGCTTCTGCATGTCAAAAGAAATTGTCAACACAGTGAAAAGACAACCCACAAATTTTAAAAAAATCCTAACTAATAAGCAATCAGACAGTGGTCTGCTGTCTAGAATATATAGAGAACTAAGATATAACAGGGCCCTAAAATTTAAAGACCCAACTCAGAAATGGGCATCTCAAAGGAATACACACTTCTCAGAGGATGAAATTAAAGAAGTGAATAAATATATGAAAAAATGCTCCACATCGCTAGTCATCCATGAAATGCAAATTAAAACAACACTGAGATACCATCTCACTCCAGAAAGAATGGCTATCATAAGGAAATCAACCAACAAATGTTGGAGAGGTTGTGGGGAAAAGGGAACACTTCTCCACTGCTGGTGAGAATGTAGACTGGTGCAAAAATTGTGGAGATCAGTGTGGAGACTCCTCAAAAGAGTGGGACTGGAAATTCCATTCAAGCCAGCTATCCCCCTACTGGGAATTTTCCCAGAGGAACTGTAAACATTATATCGTAGTGATATATGTGTACCTATGTTTATAGTAGCACAATTTGTGATAGCAAGATATTGGAAACAACCAAGATGTCCATCACACGAGGAATGGTTGAAAAAGATGTGGTATTTCTATATAATGGAATATTACTCATCTATAGAGAATGATAAACTTGAGGCATTTATGTTGAAGTGGGTGCCACCTGAACATATACTCAAAAGTGAAATAAACCAGACACACATGTGCAAATATCGTATAGTCTCCTAGTATAAGAAGTCAAAAGAAGAAACACAAAAAGAAATATACAACAACTAAAAAGAATTTAGTCAAAAAGTTAGGGCAGACTGCACGGCATATGCTGTACCAATCAGCTTTTCTTCTGGATGATTAACAACTTAAGTTCACAGATCAAGAACTGGAGAAATAGAAAACCCAAAAGGTCAGCCAACATTTTGGCCCTATCCTTTCAGGATCAGCGAAGACTCAGGATATAGGAGAACCTGTACTATAACATCATACAACTCAGTTGTGCTCCAAATTTTCTGATTAAGGAGATTATGGAGCCACAGAGGAAGGTGATCAATGATATATAGTGTGCCTGCGGAGAGCCACATGGGGAGAAAACTTTCTCTCAAGCTCTCATAGCATACAAACTGGTCAAGAATTGTCTGTAGTATATCCAAATGGCTGACACAAAGGATCTACAGAGTAAGGTACAGGATGATAAGATAAACCTTTAGGGAACTTGACTGACCTCATCAGAAACAAAAGCTGCTTTTCTTGTTATATAGATCTTGCTCTATCTTGGTCTTAACCATCCAGCAGAAAAGTATAAAAATGAGGTATATAAAGTGGGCATAATAATAACCTGAGCTGTAAATGGCTATAGTCCACAACTTATTCAGATAAGTCACTATTATTGCGGAATGCTGGACTGTGTTGGATTGGATCGCCGAGTTCAGACACCTATAGTGGTTTGATGACTATAGAGTGCCCATCTTTGATAGGTCTAGACAAAAAAGGGGGATGCAATGGAAGAAACAAGATTTGTTTGTACAGACAGTACACTTAGGATAAGAATGCAGTGCTTCTGCATAATTCTATGGGAAGCAAGATATGCACTAATAGTGGCTGGAAAAGTTGTTATGTCAGTTTCCAGTACTATGTGTGGACAACCACTAGGAAAATAACAAGGTAGAAAGTATTAATTATTGAATCTGGGATACAATTCAGCTATAAAAAAATAAGATATGTATACAGCTACACTCTCTTAAGTTTATGATTAGAGACAACTGTGTGTAAGTACATTATCATGTATGCACCTTGTATAATACTAAAACATTATGAAAACAATCTGCAATGTATTAATTATCAAATCTGTCCTGTTAATTTGTCTTGAAACTGTCTCAATGCTATTTTTTCTTCAATAAAAAATAAAATAAAATAATCAAAACAAAGAAAAATGAGCAAAGAAAATCAGGTAGAAATAAAAGACAAAGACAGAAAACAGACAAAGAAGATAAAAAGAACAAAGGAAGGAGGAAAGGAAGCAAGGATGTGAGCAGAGCTCAGCAGTGCTTGTGGGTAAGACCAGGCTTGAGCATTCCTTGAACTTCCTTTGTGAAAATTACTCTCACTATGACAAATGAGAAGGAAGCAATATCATGCCATCTGCTCTTTAGAGAGGAACTTTTTTTTTTTTTTTTTTTTTGCCATCGGGAGACTCAACAGAGCGAGGCTCATGATGAACCCTGGTGACTTTGGGTAAAGAGAGCCAAGCACTGAGCAGATACATCTGTGCTCTCACTGAACTTCTCTCCTACTCAGAAAGAGCGTCAACCTCCCCTGACCTGAAACCATGACCCTAAAAACCATATGCTCCAGGTATCTCCCCAACCCACAGTAGGGTGACAGACCTCAACCTGACCAATATTGAAACCAGAAGATGTCCTGTGCTGACCTAGTGCCCTCCATGCCCTGTGACTCAGGAGGTCAGTGTTGTGCTATAGTTAGCCTGCTTTCCAGATAGGGCTTGAGAATAGCATTTGGTCCAGGAGGCAACCTCTTCCTGAAGAGGAACCCACATTGCAGAGTGCAGCCACTAATCTATATATTCCTAAATGTGACCTGAGTCATTTGGAGCCTGACCCAGGAGTTCTCCACAGTCTCCCCTCTCTAAATGTGTGACATCATCTAAGAATATAAGTCCGAGAGCTTCTTTTGATAGGTCCAATGGGTCTCAGGCTAGAGTTCAGCAAATGCACCCTTGCTGGGCCAGTCTCTTTCTGACATGGAAAGAAGAGAGGTTGGAGGTCAGTGAAAATCCAAACTATTTGACCTTTATGTATTTCGGTGTCTCAGTTACTTGGTACTCACTACTTGAACAGAATAACTGACACCCAAATTTAAGGAAGGAAATCTTTATTTAGCTCACAGTTTGTGGAGGTTTCAATCTGTACTCAAGTGTCTCCCAGGCAGAGTGCACATGGCAGAGAGCAGCAGGTCCTGGCAGCAGAAAACAGTGAAGACCAAAGGGAAAGGAAGTAGCTGTGGCTTCTAGCCAGCCTCTTTCCCTTCCTTATGTTAGAAACAAGATACACTGAGGCTGGGAGTGTAGAATTAACGCAATACCATGCCCTCCTTTGGCATAGGATGAAGATGTTTACAAAGTAAGAATCCAGGTTCTCTAATGATTCACTTAATGAAACTTCTAAACTTCTCATGCTGATTCAATGTATCTACCAGTTCAATCCACCCCTTTTCAATGTGGCAACCAGACATTTCCTTAAACCACTTTCCATGTACATATACATGCTTATTAAAGCTGTATTACATTAGAATCACAGCATTTTGCAACTGGGCACCCACATCTCAAAGACTCATGTTCATTCCTTTATGCAAAATGTATTTTAGTTTACCTCTATGAGTTTTTGAATTCATAAGAGTTTTAACAATGCTGAAAATTCCAAACCACAAGTCTCCTCCAATATCAAAGGCAAACTCTTAGTTGTGAGCCCCTATGCAAGTGAAAAGTCAAATACTTACATCATTCAAAGGCACAAGGCAAACATTAATATTCTAATGGGTATACACAGCTGGAACAATGAGAAATAAAACAAGTCCAAAATCCCAAAAGGCAAATATTAACTCCTATATTTCTGTATTCAACATCAGATGCAATCTGTAAGGAGTTGTGAGCAACAAAAAACTTACATGGCTCCAACCCTACAACACTTCAGCTGGTAGCTCCCATGGTTTTTCTCTGGGGCTGCCTTTGATCCCTCCTTGTGACTTTTCTCAGACAAGTCATGTTCCTGCCTTTTCCAAACTTCTAGGTTTTCCAGTGAATAGGCTTCTCACTCACAGCTTTACACACTGCCCTCTCAGGGACACAAAGCCTGGGAGGTTTTCTTCTGAAATCTAAGTTGAAGCCTTCTTAATCTCAGGACTCCTGTATTCTGCATGTGCCTAAAACCAATGCCACATGAATAATACCAGGTTCTGCTGCAAGCTAGAGCAGGAGACAGACATTCTTCTCTCTTGACTGAAATGGTCCTGTGTCAGGATTGCTGAACACTCTGAGACTGATTCTGAGAAATAAATTCTATATGCTGCCACCATTCTGGAACCTAGTGTTTCTGTGGACTGCATTCAGGGACATGGGGCTATGTGCATTTATCTTCATAGCAAACTCCCTTATACTTGTAGTTCTCAGGCTGTGTAGTCTACCTCCTTAATGTCCTCAGGACATCTTCTGTTTTCTTTTCCTCCTGAGCGATAGAGATCTCAGCTCTACGTTTGCAGTCCATTGCCTTTATGATGCTTCCTTTCTGGCCAAACTTACATTTTAAATCATCTTCCTGTGCTCTTTACTCTTGGTTTTCTATATATATCTGACTGAAACCTCATAACAATAGCCATGCTACTGCCTCAACATTTAATTGCCTTGGGATTTTTTTTGCAAGATTAACTAGTCCACTACACTTAATCTCAGTCTCAGGTAAAGTCCCTGGGTAGGAGCAAAATGCAAATCATTTCTACGAAGCCATAACACAAATCATCCACAGTCCAACAATCAGTAAAATCCTTCTTCCCAGAAGAAACCTCCCAATCCTATTCTTAATATTCAGGCTTTCTATTCCTGCTCTCACTAGTGTGAAATCTCTCTACACCTTTCCTATATCTTCCCATAGCCATTCCAAAAATCTCTTGAATGACATGGTCAGGTAGTCAAAGCAATTCCCCACTTCTCTGGTAACAAATTCTGTCTCAGTCACTTTTTATGCATTGCTAGGATAAAATACCTGACACCCAAATTTAAGGAAGAAAAGGTTTATTTAACTCACAGTTTATGAACATTTCATTCCATAAGTGTTGAAACTATTAAAATATTAAAATAACAAACATGACAATTCTCAATACTTCTCTAAGGTAATTACTGTCATTTGTACTAGTAGTAGTGATTGATGCAGTGTATATACATATATGTAACCTTATCGCCTTGCTTTTATGTTGAGTAATACTCTGAGTTTTATGCTATAATTTTTGTTGCATAAGTATTCTAAATGTTAGGAGGTTCTGATTTTGTCAGCCCTTGTACATTACAGAATTACTACATGAAACTCTTGCATTACATTCCTATCCCTGGGACTTAGTGGCAGCTGAAGTTATCTTTTTCTTTTTAACACACTTTTGAAGAAAACCTTGATAATGTGGAGTACAATCCCAGCTGTGACAATGGTAGTTACTCATGGTAGAGATAAAGGATGAGGATCTCTGGCTGGTCCTCCAGCTAAGAAGACTCTCAGCATTCATCTGAAGGTATCTAATTCCACTATTTGCTTATGGGGATGATGGAAGCTAAGAATTAGAAAATGCAAATGCCATTAGCATAAGGAAATTACTGGCAGACTATCTCTTTTTTATTTGAATGTTTCAGGATTAAATTAAGAAAGCTGATACTATAAACAAATGCACATGCTTTCCTACTTCCTTTCCTTATTATTAGAATATCGATCTCAAAGTAGTCTTGCTCTACCTGAAGAGGAACAGTGGGTGAATGATTGAAATTGCTGAAAATCTTCACAACATTAAGAAAGTGGCTGATTTTCCTGCTCACAAGATGTTGAGGGATCTATTCATTCTTTATTTTCTGAGAGTGGTGACACAGTTTCTTATTGGGATCTTCACCAATGGGTCCATTGTGGTGGTGAATGTGACAGACTTCGTCAGATGGAGACAAATGGCTCCTGTGGTTCTGCACATCTGGAGCCTGGTGACTTTGAGATTGTGTTTGTAGATGCTCATCTTCCTTGTACAACTTTTCTTCTGTTCTCCATGAGCAGACTGGGCTTTGCATGATATTCATGTTTGTTGATGTTTGGAAGCTCTGGGTGGCCACATGGCTGGGTGTTTTCTACTACACCAAGCTTGCCACTATCCCACAGCAACTGTTCTGGCTGAAGATGAGGATTTCCAAGTTGGTGTCCCAGTGGATGGTGTGGTCTATGATGTATACATCAGTCCTGGCATCTATGAGTTGATAGTGGTCAATATTTTCTCCATAAATACTACACAAACCAAGAAAAGTAGATAATGCACTGCTTTCTGCTCTGATTTTTCATCTGATGATGCCATCAATTACCTTCACCATCACTGTTTTGCTCTTTATTTTCTCCCTATGGAGACATGTCCAACAGATGGGAGTCATCACTATGGGAACTCAGGACCCCATAGATACATCCCTGTAAGGGAAATGTTGTCCATCCTGTACTTCTTCATCCTTTACCCCTCTGACCATAGGACCCCATAGATACATCCCTGTAAGGGAAATGTTGTCCATCCTGTACTTCTTCATCCTTTACTCCTCTGACCATACCCCCTTTTTATTCTTTTCTTAAATATTCCAGTTTTGTAATCTTTCTCTTTGAGTTCTTCACCTTTGTGGCTAGAAAATACCCATCTATATATTCTGTCATCTTAGTTTTAGGAATTCCTAAACAGAAAGAAAATGCAAAGAACGTTTTGCTCTATGCTTAATGAGAATAACACAGATCACTTGAAATGATCTGGGTCAGCAGCTTCATGGTGCCTGTCTTCCCTCACTCACCCAATAAACATTCTGTCAACAAATGTGAAGTAAAATATCATAGCCAATGTATTTTGAGGCACAGTTACTGATTTTTACCTTCACACAAGGTGACATTGAGTCTGTAATGTACAATATCTCATGTTGGCCAGGGAGATGGCTCAGTAGCATAAGTGCCTGCCTGGAAAGTGTAAGATCCTGGATTCAATTTCTGGTACACCCTAAAAAAGAGATAGAGAGAGAGACAAAAAACAATATCTCTTGTTAAATCTTTGTCAGAGCTCAGTTTTTGATAGAAAATCTCCATCTTACACAATAAAGGGTATGGATGCAAGAACATGGGTCAAGCACATAGGAACTCCCAAGTGGACGGAAACCACAGGATGTCTCCCAAGTGGATGGAAACCACACTTTCTCAAAGTTGAAGGCATGGTAAAGGAAGAGAAGCACTTGTTTGAACTTGTGAGCTTAGAAAGACTCCAAATGCATCAGCACCACTGTCAGTAGGAAGTCTTGTTTTTTTATAGTTGATCTGACTCAAATGGGCTCACTCCTAATCTGCTGCCTACCTGCATATGAATTATATCCTCTGTACAAGAGTTACTGATAATGAAGCCTTTTTAGACCTCCAAGTAGGCTGAGAACAGGGAGACCTTCTAATTTCTGTGAGCATGTTCACTGCATCCATAGCTCAGGGAATCTAGATGTCTTGTGATGCTGCCCAGTATAGATTAAAATGCTGAAAGTTGGAGAAAGATGACAAGAAGGGAGAGGAGTTGGTCTCTCTCTCTCTCTCTCTCTCTCTCTCTCTCTCTCTCTCTGAGCTGGTCTCTCAAGAATGCATTCCATGTCCCCTATTCTTTCACCTTGGACAGACAATAGATTGCGGATATGCTTCATCATGCTCTTGTGCATTTGTTTTCTGTCCTTTCCTAGGAGCTGGTGGTTATCTGTGTGTCCTGCCAAACAGCATGTCTCCCATTGAGACACACCAGTAGGTGGGAGGATTGTAGAGTTCCCATGTGCTTGGCAGCAGAGTTGGTTTTCCCGCAGGTTGGCTGAAGACTTCGGAAATTGAGATTATGCTGATGTATGTTTCCAAATGAAATTCAAAGCCACTTTGCTTTCAGGCAGGTCTGCTAAACAGAAGATGTTCATAAATTTAGCTGTTAGTTTTGGCTCATGCATAATGATAAATAAACTGGGTTAGATTTAGATTTGCCAATCACCAGTATAAAGCATTTGAATTCGGTCTGTCATACACCATACATGCAGCTCATAGAGATGTTTCTTCACAAGTGCATGTGACTTCTTGGATGTTGGAATTATAGAACTTTCTCTTATCCAGTATTTTGGTTCTCCCCCAGGAAATAGGGCACTACACGTATGTAGCTCCATATCCCTCCCTCTAGATGCGAGCTCTGATAAAAGCACAGGTCCTGGACGTGAATGTTGCTGATACAAAGGTAGGAGTAGTACAGATGCACTCTTCTTCTCATGTCTGTAGTTCAGGTAATACCTCCTGTGTGAACCTAGATGTGTATTCCTGTAGATAGGCAGATAGGGTTGGAGCAACTTCAAACAACCTCAGAGAAATCTAGGAGGACTTTGTTCTCAGATACCAAATTGTGATTCCATTTCTTGTATCTTTGCTGTAAGAGTGGTAGTCAAAGTAAAACTATGAAAGTATCAGTAAGTTTATAAACTTGTAAAATTACTAACTGTTGTAAAAAGAATAAAAATAACATGTAATAAACCATTGTTAAAACATTACCCTACCTGCTTCCTCAAAATATATTTCCTGCAGAAATGCTGCCTAGCTATTGTGCTGCTGGGTGTTGTGTGTAGCACTCATATCTGCATCTTAAAATAAGAAGAATCTCAGCCTTGTCTCTCTGCAGCCCTCAATAGAACTGACAAATTGGTTTTGTCTGCTTCTTACCCAGCAGCAGTTTGACCTGTATCTATCTTGGCACAGTTCGTATCTGTGCTTTTTAGATCTATGGTCTGTTACTTAAGCATGGTAGTGCATACCTACAATTTCAAGGCTATAGGAAGCTGAGGCTGGAAGACTACAATGGTGAACTAAGCCTGGGTTACTTAGAAACACAGTTATATCTTGACAACAGGTTTCATAGGCCATGGATGAAGCTCAGTGCAATGGCTAAGTGCAAATACATAACATCACAAGAGGCACAAAGGAAAAGGGAGGGAGGAGGAAGAGAGAGAGAGAAGAGAAGATAGAGAAGAGAAGATAGAGAAGAGTGACAGAGACTGAGAAAGATAGAAGAGAGAAATAAGACAAAGACAAAGAAGATAAAGGAGGGAAAAAAGGCTAGTAGAAACAAAGAATAAAAGGAAAGATAAGAAAGAAAGACAGAGAAAATAAAATGTGAGATAGAAAAAAAGCACAAAGTGAAAAGGGGAAGCAAAGGTGTGGACAGGGCTGCTGGAGATGGCTGTGGTTGGATGAGGTTTACGCCTCCCTGAGGGTCCTGTGTGGAAGTTAATCCTCACTATGGGGAATGAGAAGAGAAAAATTAATTCCCTCTGCCGTTTAGGGGAGAAACTTTGAGGTGTTTACAGTGAGGTGAATCATCATAGGTGGGCCCATGCTGACCTCTGGCAGCTTTGGGGGAAGAGGGCCATACATGAAGCAGACAGCTGTGCTCTCACTGTCTCTCCCGCACTACCCAGAAACAGATTCAACCCAGCCCTGGACAAAAACTGTGAGCCAAGGAAAGACTGTGTCCTAGATACCCCTTGGTCTACAGCCAGGTGACAGGGGAGAAAGGAGACACAGGCCTGGACCTCATTGCTTGAAGCCAGGAGATATCCTGTGTGGCCCCACTGCCCTCTACACCTTGTATCCAGGAGCTCAATGCATCCTGGCTTCCAGAGAGGGCATTAAACAGAGTTTGTGCCCAAGGGTAGCCTCTCCTAAAGAGATACCTGCAGAGATAGCCTTTTGTGCTTCAAAGGGGAGCTTCACAACAGAGGACTCTCCAGGGTGACTCTGAGCCCTCCAGTGCATGAACCAGTAGCTCTGTACTGTCTGCCATGACTAAAGATGGCAACATCCTGTGAGAACTCTAAGTCTGCAGGTATGTCTTCTTAGATCCAGTGAATTTGTGGTACAGGGTAAGAAGATGCACCTTCATTGGCCTAGAGCCACTCTCTGGAAGATGAAGAGGAGTCATGGAAGGCCAGGACAAAGCCAAAGTAGTTTTCTTGTAAGTATTGCAGGAGGTGGTACAAAGCTAACCCGGGAAGATGTGGGGTGCTCAGAGCTTTGCCTGCCAAAGGGAAGGTAGTGGTCATATTTTATGGGGTCAGTGTTCCCACTCACTCTTCTGAGTACCCACACTTGATTAAACATTGTGCTTGTGATTAGGAAATCAGTCTCATGAACTACAGGGGAACTGCAGAACAGCTTGTGTTGGGAAGGGTACCAAACTGGAAAGCAAGCTGGTGGGGTGGCATGGCTTACACAGACATGAGTGTGTGACAGGCTCTCAGCTCTGAACCACAAAGCTGTTTGGAAATTGCTTGGAGCTCATAGCCTTGGGAGTGTGCATTATCCATCCTCTAAACATGGATTAGGTCTTTCATGATCTTGTGGGGTAACATTTGAAATCATAATATATACAGACATTTAAAATAGCAATATTTTAACATTATAAAAATTAATACAATGAGCACTGAAATCCTAAATATCTCCTGACAACAAGTGCCCTCATTCCATCTCACACAGAGGTCTTGCTCCTATGTCTCTGGATGACGTGATGCTTGTGGTTATGTCCCATATATTCTACTTTACCTTTTAGGAGTTCTTGATTTTCTCAGCTTTTGTACACTTGATAATTACTACATAGCAGACATAGATGGTTGCCATGACACACAGTCATAGTGGAAGTTATCTTTTTTAAAGTGATTTCTGAAGTACACCTTGATAATGTGAAGTAGAATCTCAGCTGTGGCACAGGTATTTATTCATGGTCAAGAGGAAGGCTGAAAAGTGCTAACTGGCTCAGGGGAGGGGTCTATCCTGTCCTTCTTCTTTGTCTATGCCTCCCTCTACCTGACAGCTATTTTTGTTCTTTTTCCAAATAATGAAGTTTGGCAGTTTCCTCTTTGTGCTCTGAATCTTGGTGTCTGGTACCTACCCATCTATACACTCTGACATTTTGATTTTAAGAAATCCTAAAATGGAAAAAAATGCAAAGTCCTTTGTGGTCAGTGAGGCCAGAAAGGAGGATTTATATCAGTATAATGATAATGGCTTCCCTGTGTCCTCCCCTCACCCGATGAACACTCCATTTTGGGACACCGTTAATGATTTTCTACCTTCCTAAAAGAGTATCATGTTTTCTAAAGCAGAACAAATATTACTGGATTACAACTATGTCAGAGTATGTCAGGCTTCTGGTTGCGATATGCAGCACATATCTTGCAAGATAAATAGTACAGGGACTTTGGCTCAAGATGTCTCCCAAGTGCATGAAAAACCACATTTCTTTCAAAATTGAAATCTTAAAGAGTTATAAAAGCACTTGCTCACACTTGTGGTGGCAGAAATATGCAGACTTCTGTAGCACCACTGTCAGTAGGATGTCTAGTCCTCCGACTCAAATAGACTGAGATTTGATATGTTGGCTACCTTCTCATTTCTGTGGTCTGTATTGCACTCACAGATAATGAAATCCTTTTTATATCAGAGTAAAAACTGAGGACAGGGAGTCCTTCTATATTGGTGTGTATATGTTTACTGTGTCGATCTTGCAGAGAAGCTAGATATCATGTCTCACTTCCTAGTGAGAGATAAAGAGTCTCAGAGGTGGAGGAAAAGCAGGAGGTATAGAAGAGATCTGAAGACTCCTTGCATTTCTCCTAATTTTGCACCTCACAGACAATGGCTTGCAGAGGAATTTCATTGTGTGTGTGCCTTCAGGCACCAACCAATGGCTGGTGATTATTTGCTCTTCTTACAACAAAGTTCATATTGCCAGTGAGACAATGGCAGTAAGTGGCAGGATAGTGGTATCCTCATTGGCTAGATTTTGCTGGGCTGGCTGTTGACTTTGGAAACTAAGAGGTTGATGCATGTGCCAGCAGGATTTCATGAGACAAACAGATACAACACAAGATTTATAAATGTATAAGAAATTATAGGAAAAAAGAAATTATAAGACTGATTTATGATGGTCCGCCTCAGAGAAAACTCTGGATGAGGAAATGTACAGAGGACATCTGTACACTGGAGACTGAAAGATTAAATCCAAGGTCTGGAGCTCACTGCAGGATCTTCTTCAAGTCCATATCAGGAGGTCTATGGGTCTGTGACAAAATCCTGAAGAGTTTATTCCAGAAGGTTATAGGATCCAAAGTAGAAGCCCAAGAGTCTGCACTAGAAGCCAGGAGATGATGTCCAGGCTGAAGGTGAAGACTAGAGGTCTTTCAAGGCACTGGAAGTCTCCATCATTCATTTCCCTTTTATATCTTTTCAATGATGAGCTACCCTTGTGTGGCTCCTTTATATCCCAGGCCATAGCATTGGTGAACAAATTTATGTAGTTTTCTAAATTTCTCAAGTCGACACAAACCATCGACCGTCACAATGCATGTTCCTAATTGAAACTCAATGCCTATTTTCTTTCTGACAACACAATGAAATGAATGATGTTCTTTAGTTTAGCTTTGAATTTTGATTCAAGTGTGGTTTGCCAATAGGACTCAAACTCTGATACTTGAATCCCAGACATACAACTCACAGAGGAGTTGTTCAGGATTCTGGCGATGCGAATGTCATCTTGGATGTGGGAATTAGAGTGCTTGGTGTCTTCCCAAAGCTGATTCCCCAGGGAACAAGGAGAAGCCCCCACATCCTGTATATAGCTCATGCTCCATCTCTCTGGTAGCCAGCACTGGGAAGTACATCATGCTGGAGATGAATTTTTCTCCTGCTGGGGAAAGGAGCACTGGAGTTACCCACTTGTTGTCATGTGTGTAGCTCAGAAAACACTGTGTGAACCAAGGATGTGGGTTCCTGCAGGTGGGCAGAGAGAGTGGGAGCAACTTCAAACATTCAGGAAGAAACCATCAGGAATTTTTTCTCATATTAAATTGTGATTCTTTTTCATGAATCTTTGTTCTTAAAGTTAATAACATAGCTAGGAAGGTATAAGTAAGTTTGTATACTTTTAATATTACCAAAACTTGTAACAAAGAAAAGAAAACACAAAGTATAATAAAATATTCTAATATAACCGCCACCTGCTTTCCTGGAAATAAACACCCACAAAAACATGTCTTATCTATTAGGCT
>PVKA01032252.1:0-25488 GCA_004027165.1 Ctenomys sociabilis
CACACACACACACACACACACACACACACACACCAGCAAAGAGTTAATGCTGACACCTGCAAATCAGATTCTGTCACTAGCAGAACCTCTGCTGTATATCCTCAGGCCAGTATTGTTTCACTTTACCGTTCTCATCCTCACGGATTCCCATTTCTGTGGCATCTGAATGGACAGCCTAGAATATACTGTCAGCTTGTTCTAGTACAGAATTAGCCATTAGCTCCTTCCCCTCCCGTTGCTATTCCTATTTGGAGCCTTGGGATGTCACGCCCTGCTTGTAGCCTCCCACTCAATCCTTCATCTCCTCTGCTCACCCCTGGATTCTGGATCAAGGCTCTGACTAGCTGTACTCATGGGTTGTCCCAGAAGATGACTTAACCGTAGGCTAAACACAGAGCAGGAGGAAGAGGAGTGAACTGTGGACACACAGCCAGAGACAAAACTCCCAGGAGCTAAAATGGAAATGACTAACAAATGAAACTATAGCTATCCTAGACAGTAGGCAGGCCTGGTTCATTTATAAATTGTCACAAGAAAACTAGGAGTTGAACAGTTTAACATTCATTTAATCATGAATTACTTATATTTTTAAAAAAATCCAAAAAGTGTAAAAATTTCCATTTTCTGTTTACTGTACTAAAAGTAAAGAAGTTAAATACAAAAATCACAAATCTTTGAGTTTTTCCTAGGGCTGAGGATGTAGGTCAGTGGTGTCCCCTGATTGGACCCCCAACTCTGCAAAGGAGAGGGGGAGACAGAGAGAGACTGAGACAGGAAGTACTTTTTTTTTCATAATAAAAAAACCCTTAATATTAAACTAGCCTCACTGACAAAGTACCAGCAGCACAGGAGTCCGAATTTCTAGATTTTGGTCCCCAGCCCATCATCAAATCAGTCCATGTGATTTTTGACATCAGACGTCTGAACCTCAGAAGTCTCCTCCAGACAGTAAGACTGGGCCACACACTTGAGCATTTTTGGTACTACTTCTGTCCTCCTTTCTGATGTGCATAGAGCTCTACTAAGTAATATGAGGTGGGATGATCACTGAAAGTTCAAGGCCAGCCTGAGCTACAAAGCTGTTTCATAAAAGAAAAAACAAGCAAATAAAATAATGAAAGCGCCAAATGCCTGTAGGAGACGGGTCTTGATCAGATTCTTGATATTGTTAAGTGAGGTCTCCTGTATAGAGGAGCATGCTGTATATATGTTCTGAGTACATGAAAACAGCATTCTTCATATTATAAAACTTACTATGTATTTGCAGTACATGAAGGTTACACCCATCTTGGGGAGCTGTTACGTGCATATAACACACCCTGTTTTAGTCCCTTTTTCCATTCTTCATACTTGAACATTAAGCGATTGTGTCATCATTGTGTTATCATTAATGATGATTGTGTTATAATTAATACCATTTCCAATATGAAAAATTCAAGGGATAACCTGGCTCGATTTCCAAAACTCCTCATGCCGTGCCGCCAGTTTAGCTTCTCCGCCTCTAAGTGGGGGATGTCTCTCAACCATGCTTTGTTTTTTTTTTTTTTTTTTTTTGAGACAGGGTCTCACAATGCAGTTCAGGCTGGCCTTAAGCTCACTTTGTAGCTCAGGCTGGTCTCGAACTCACAACAATCCTCCTGCCTCAGCCTTCCGAGTGCTGGGATTACAGGCATGCGCCACCACGCCCGGCTACAACCATGCTTTGTGTGTGCTCTTGCCAAAGTCGCTTTAACAGGACACGTGCATGTCCCCTTGCGGCTTTCAAAGGCCAGGATGAAGGAAGGAGCTCAGTGCCATCTGTGGACCTCCCCACTTACTCCCAGCCCCAGCCCTGCTGAAGGTCGGAGTCCAGAGGACTGGCTTTGCCTGGCCTGTGTGGAGTCACATTTCAGTCTGTCTCATAGGTGAATTTTGCTGGTCACCACAAGACCAAGTAATTGACTGTCAGATCAGGGGCTACAAGGCTCCTGGGAAAGGTTTAAAGTTAAAATCTCTCCTTATATAAATATTTGGGAAAATGTACAAAAAGCTACTGTCTTCTGTTGTTCAGCCATTCAAATTAATTACATGGGGATTAGTGCACCGAAGATCTGGAGTTAACCTGATGCCTGTAGAAAGAACATAATCAACCTGCTTATCATATGAGATTTTCCTTATTGCTGCTGAGATCAAATGTAAGATTTAAGTACAATAGTAGGAAGTTTTCCAGGAAAGTAAAAGCTTTAATTCCACACGGAGGAGCAGGAAGGCGAGGGCAGGGTGGGGATCCCCAGATGAACCCAAAGGGTGATCCATGGCAGAAAGGGACACCTGGAACTGGGTCTGCTTAGCAGGGGCCCTGCCAAGCACAGGCTCCACGAGGGGACGAGGGAGGAGCCAGCGAGCAAGTAAGAACCGGGGGATGACAGCACACAGAGGAGATGCACTCGGAGCACGACATTGGTTTCTCTCCTCTAATCCCAGAAGTTGCCATGGCACCTAACCCTTGAGGGGAAAACTGGGTCTATGAGGCGGCAGGAGGTGGTGCTGCCTCGTTGCTATAAGAATTTGGTGACTACTTACACTGTTAGAAGACAATGAGAGATTACAAAATTTAGCTTCCACTTCTCTTCTTGTCAGCTTCTCCGTCTAATACAGTACAGAAAGGGAACAGTGAGGGTCAGCAAACTAGGCCCTGACTAATGTACAACTCCCATGCTAATTCTGACAATTACACCCTTCATTTTGGACAAATTGCTCCTAATTATAAATGATGGACTTAATTCTGTGGACAAAGAACTTTCCTCCACAATTCATGTAAAATCATAACTAATATTGTAAAAATTGAAAAAGTTTGACATGAATGAATTAAAAGGGGACAGTGACATCTGCTGAACAGGGAGGGGACTCTTAACTGTTTGGGTCTGGAGGGAATCATTTGGATCCTTGCTCCCCTAATAAAACCTGGGACCTGAGCACCTCATCCCGCACTGGCAGACGGGCAGCAGCTACGGGGCACAAGGAAGAGTGAGCTGCGTCCCTTCCAGAGAATCCCTGGGGCTTCTGCCAGTGTCCTACCAACATCGTGTGTGTCTGTCCAAACAGCTGCAGCACTTTGTGGGGGAAGGGGAAGAACCACCAAGAAACAAAGAGCAAAGTCTGGCCTCCTGGCATGTGTCTGCCAGATGAAAGGAATGCTGGCCAAGCTTTGTGTTGCACAAAAAGCAGTAAGCCATTATAGGCCTCCGCGGCCGTACTGCCCTAAGCAGGCTGTCTGGTCCTGTTAGCTTCCCAATTCTCTTGAATTTGGCATGAGAAGAAATTAGAGATGAGGAACATTCACCTCTAATCCAGAACCACAATGTAATATGTTCTTTAATTTTTCCCCTCCAGGCTCTGTATGTGATGCATACGAATACTACAAGGTAGAGTAACTGGAGGTGCTGCCCCCCAGCCCCAAAGTAAGGAAGTGCTGAACAAGGCCCCACTAGAAGACTACACCCGTCTTCCAATTCCCTCAGTGCAAATCCACAGAAGATGCAACGGGACACACAGGTAGCTCGGGGCAAAGGGCAGGCACAGCCTCTCCTTCCTACACCAACACTCCCTCTCTTGTCCATGAGAAGAAAGAATAATAATGAAGCTAGTTAAGCACAGAACACTTCTGGCACATTGAGAGAAGCATAGTAGAAAGGTTAACGAAGCTGGGTGTAGAAGCCAGGCCTACAATCCTGGTTCTTGGGAGAGCGAGGCAAGAGGGTTGCCAAGTTTGAGCCCAGTCTGGGCAACATGACAACTTAGTAAGACCCTTTTTGTCAACATTATAAAAAAAACTTCAAAAAAAGGATTGAGATAAAGCTCAATACAAAAGCCCTGGGTTCAATCCCCAGTACTGCCAAGAAAAACAAAAAACAACACTGACCAGTTTTAAAATGATTACTGGAAAATACAAGGACCAATTACTTGTGATTTCCTGCATTAAGAAGGACGTTAGTGAAGAACTTTATTTATTACCTTGCAAATTAAATAAAACAATCTCATCCTTTAAAACTAGAAGCAACCCTAGAGCTTACTACTAGTACAGGCATTACATAAAAGCTTAACCAATCCTTGTTAACTATTGGTATAATTAGAGCCAATTGGTTTGTTCACCTTTCAACAATGAAGGAAGGAGATAAAACTTGCAATTTAGTTTTATGGTTGCACCCGTAAGAAAATAAAAATGGACTGTTAATTATTATGCTTTACTATCAAGTCAAAGTAATTAAATGCTTACCATGGCATCGTAGAGAATAATATAGACTTGACTGAGTTTATCTTCTGGGATCCCACAGTGTAAGAGTATTGCTTTCAATACCATGGTATGGTTCAAGTAAATGCTGTAATTTCTTTCCTGGGACACATAAAAAAATTATATATTATTTTTATTATAAAAGCAACATGAGTACATGATTAAATCTGGAATCTTACCATCAATTTATCATCATAACACCATGGAAGGACTTTAGTATCTTGGCTTCTAGTTTATATTTCCATAAACATTTTTATACTGGTAGAGTTAAGGGATATACTTTAAAACTTTTATTATATGCTTTAAAAATAACCTGGTTGGTCTTCAACTATGTTAAAAAGCTTGAGTGATTCACACACATTTCAGTGAGGGACAGACTTGCTTCAAGTGCAACTATGTTTCCGGCCCAGGTGGAGGAACAGTTATCACAACTTTCCTGCACGTGAATCAGTTCAGCATTCACTGAGCACTGAGCTAGGAGCTGAGCTTGGATAGGAGGGTGCAGGGCAGAGTGGGGCTGAGGGCTCTGTGCTGAAGGAGCACAACAGCATGATTGAGGAGTATGTGGATGCCTTCGGTGAGGAGCTGGAAGTGTCAAGAAGGTGAAGTGGCCAGCCACACTACCAGTGAGGAAAAGCCAGGTTTCCTGGGGAAAAGGCCAAGAACACAACTAGGTAAGACAAGACTTCGTGGAGAAGGAATTGCTGTGACCTGCAGTGTTGGGCACATGGCACTGTGCGTGTGCTGAGGGGAGGCTGAGGGGGGCAGGCACAGTGAGGGTGTGAGCACAGGACTGGGGGGTACGAGACCAGGTGCAGGAGGAGCTGTAGAGGGTTCTGGGCAGGGTCTGAGTGTGCTAAATGCATACTCTTAGCCTGATTTCTTGCATGTTACAAGAATGGGCCCAGAAACATCTGCCCCCCAAAACAAAAGCAGTTCTAGTCGAGGTCAAGGTAAGAAAAAGCTCAAGAAGAAACCCCAAAGAAACATCATCCAACTCTCTGCAGTTGCTTTGGTAAACACATGATTTACTCCAGCACAAACAGAGGAGTCGGTCTGGGGTTGCTGGGCCTTTCCCACTACACTATGTGAAGGGTGCTTTCCGGGGAATCTCAAAATGTGAAAATATGGAAAGGTACCTGCAGTGCTGGAAACTCCTGGATGATTTCATAGATAGTGTAGATGGTTTCGGCGGTGGGCAGGGAACTGTTGGTGGGAGAAGTGATGATGTCAAACGCACATTCTAGAAGTTCTTTGGGATGGAACTGATCTAACTTTCGAGGTCTGAACACACGTTCTATGCAGTACCTGGAGAGAGAAACCCAGATGTCTAAGTTCAGTGCTTACTGAAAATAAATATGCATGAGGACTTTTGACCAAGATAAAACAAGGCACAGAAAAAATTTATCAGTTGTATAATTCAGGCTAATTAAAGACAGACTTGCCTGTGACATGGGCTCTAATTCCTACTTTTCTGCTATTAAACTATGGGGCCTAATTTTTTAAAATGTCTGCAACAGAGATGAAATTATATATAAAACTATTTTCATCTCCAGTGATTGATTTCTATACAGGGCTATCTACCCTCAGGCCTGACATAATTGCTCACTTGTAGTGGGAATAAAAGCCCATGAAGAGGTCTGATTTTGTTGAAGAAAGGAGCCGTACGGTAGGGTGGCTCATTGACGACAGTGCTGCTCCGATTTACGATGATCATGGGATTTGACCCCTGTGAGTCGTGAAGGTACAGAAAGCCTTTCCCAGGGCTAAGTGCCCACAGCTCCTCAGCACGCCGCCTCCCCGCTGTCTGCTCCGTTTCTCTATGTGCAGCTTTTGTTAGGTCTCCTGTGTGGGCCGTCTTCACACTGAGCTCACCGGTCATTTGTCCCTCTGATTATACTTAAAAAGGGGCCCTGTGTGGTCAAGAGCAGGCGGATTTTCCCCACACAGCCACTTGTGAAAATAATGAGTTATGTTACTGTTACTTAGGGACAAGGAAAAGGCACATGATTGATGGAAGGTTACCTAACTACTGTATTTCTTCTAAAAAGAGGCTGACATTCTGGTCACCAAGAGAAAGGAGTCTCAGGTCCAGGTTTTTTGGCTATAATCCAAGCTCAATACCATAAACTCTGCCATATTTTCACTCTGCAATATTAAAATCTGTGCAAGCTACTAGTTACATGTTAATTTTTTTAAATGTCATTTTGTTCCCTTAAATCTGTCTCTTTTAACTCCTGGAAGGAGCTCAAGGTCTCTAGCTATAATGTGGATTAGTATTCTTTAGCTGGAAGGATCAAAGAAGATAAAATATTCTTCCTGGGGCCTTTCCCACATCTACCAAATGGAAGGCAGCCCCTATTATTTCTTACCGTTTTAAATTCACTATATTATTTCTTGCCACATATCGTGCAAAAGGGACCTGAAAAATAAAGTTTTAAGTCAATGTCATGATGTGCCAATGCCTAACAATTCATTTTCCAGACTGTACCCTTGTCATGAAGTGACACTGGAGTTTGGATCGCAGGCTGTACCCTCCCTGCGTCACTGACATGTTCCCGAGTGCTTCGGTCAGCAGTCACTTCCACTGCGGGGCACATGACCAGCTTCAGTCACTCTGGTTCTTCTTAGGTTAAGTTTGAGAAGAATTCACCTTTATGTGGCTATATTCTGCTATATTTTTATTCTGCAATATTAAACTCTGTGCAAGGTACTGGTTACACATTAGTTTTTTCAAATGTCACTTTGCGTCCTAAATCTGTCTCTTCTAACTCCCTGGCAGGACCCGCGGGTTGCTACCTATGGTGCGGACCACAGCTTTCTGGCTTTGTGGTGGTGCCTTCCCATTCCATTCCTGTGCGTGCTGAAGCAAGCCACTCACTCCTTGCAGCCTGCTTGTCCCCTTTAAAAACGGTGGGGCACAGACCTGCCTCTGCGTCACATGCTATGGCTGTAGCAAAACTACTGAACTTTCCTTTGACTCTGGGCTTGTCTCAGTAAATTCTTCCACCACTAGGCTCTGTAGGCCACTTTGCATGGCATTATGTGCAGTTTCTTTTTAAAAACTTTTCTGAGCCAGATGTGAGGCACATGCCTGTAATCCAGCACCCTGGAAGGTTGAGGCAGGGGGACCGCAAATTCAAGCCCAGACTGGAAAACTTAGCAAGCTCCTGTCTAAAAATAAAAATTACCAAGTAGCTGGAGATGTAGCTCAATGTGGAGTCTCCAATACAAGCTTTTTATCTTTCTCTAATAAAAATGGGATATCTGAATTTTTGACTTTTCTTTTTAAGCTAACAAACATTCCTATAGTTCAAATATGGCTATGGATAAATCTAAATGTCTTCATCTGAAAATATGCATATTTGATTTATGCAAAAGTACAGGTCTAGCTGGGTGCAGTGGTACACACTTGTGATCCCAGCTGTCTGGAAGGCTGAGGCAGGGGGAGTGGGAAGTGCAAGGGCAGCCTAGGCCACCTACTAAGACTCTGAATCAAAACAAAACATGAAAAGGACAGGGACGTAGCTCCGCGGTGAAACACCCCTGAGTTCAATCCCTAATACTGGGCCATGAAGGGAAAAAAAAAGAAAAATACAGAGTTAAATCTTCTTTCTGGGACTGAACTCAAGGTCTTGCGCATGCTAGGCACGTGCTGTACTAAGCCACACCCACTGCCCTTTAAAAAAATCATTTAATTTTAATTTTTTAAATTAAAATTATGTCGTGCAAGCTGGCCTTATGCTCATGGCCTTGTGGGCCAGCCTCCCAAGCGCTGAATTACAGGTACGCAGCGTCACACCTGGACCAGCCTCCTGAGCGCCGACGTTACAAGTACGAGCCATCACAATGCCTCACTAAAAAGTTCATCAAAATTTTTCAAGGCCTTGAATTCATGATTCTGTTTCAGCCTCCACAGTAGCTGGGATTACATGCATGAGCATACTTTGCTTACATTTTATTTTGGAGAGCTCCTCAGTTTTCCATAATATCAGTGACAAATTATTCAACCTTTTTTTTTTTTTTAACTATTTTTTTTAACAAATGAACATACAAATAAGCTTCAATTTTTGGTCACCAAAATAACATGGCTATGGACATCCTTTTAAAATTCATACACTAATGTGTTTTATTCAAAGTGGGAGGGCTGGTTCAAGTATAGTGTGTGTATCAAATCTTTAAGAGCTTTATTATACACTTTAAGATTACTTTTCTAAATGTTCAGGAATTTGCATTTTCCTCCACAATGTTTGAAAAATATCTATTTTTTTTTGTGATACTGGGGATCAAACTTGGGACCTTGCACTTGCCAGACAGGTGCTTATGCCATCGAGCTATCTCCTCAGCTTGCACCTATCTTCCTACATCTCTAGGTATCAATTTCGAACTTTCTGTCAGCTTGCCAGGTGAAGCTGGGAGAGCTGTGCACTTCTTTACCTGCAAGACTTAACATGCCTCTAAAGTCTATCATTCACGTCCTTTCCTCTATGCTCATGTTTCTGGTACTTTCAGGGTGAGGCTGAGGACGGAACCAGGCACACGCTCATGCTTGGCACACTCTGCGCCTCGTGGCTATTTATAATCACCAAGGATGAAGTCTCTGCTGTCATCTGCTTTGTGTCTTTTCTTCCTGTCCATTGTAAGTGCCACTGACAGGGGCCATCTGTCTGTGTGGAATCTGATGGGACCCAGTGCCATGGAAGTGAATGCCTTGTACGACTGCTGCTGCAAATAAGCCTCGGGGGTCAGAAGCAAGCAAGCTTGGTGGCATTCAGCACATCCAATTAGCAGAAGCACTAGGGGCTACAAGTCTAACTGCTTTAGATGCTAGCATGGCAGGATTTCACCGTTCCTGATCTCTTACTCCAACTCCCTTAAGAACGTTAGGTCTTAAAGGTGACACAGACGGTGCGAGGGCAAATGTCCTACAGGGACAGTGGCTTAACAGGAACGTGGGCCTGATGGTCAGCAGCGCTCTCAGCCTCACCCGAAGGTCGAAAGGCAGCATCACCAGCATTCCGCTGTGGTCCATGAAAACGGCGGCTTCGTTGTGCTCGTAGACTTGCCTGTTTCGGGGCAGCAGGAGTGGCGTACACAGCTGGACTGCTCCTGTACCAAGCCAGGGAGAGCAAGCTCATCGTCGCGCGCTCTCTCTCCAGGAGGCACCCTAAGCTGAACACTAATCTGCCAAGTAACTGGCTCGTCCTCAGGTTTTCTCAGTTCTCAAACCACACAAATGGAGAGCTAACCAAGAGTGAGTTTGTCACCTGGGCACTAGCCTCCCCCGGCCCTCTCCACCCCACCAGGGTCTTGCTTTGTAGTTCAGGCTGGTCTTGAACTCACTATGTAGCCCAGGCTGGCCTCAAACTTGCAGCAGTCGTCCTGCCTCTGCCTTTCAAGTGCTGTGACTTCAGGCACGTGCGCCACACCTGGCTGTGCTGAGCACTATTTCTGACTGCGCAAACTACCTGGATTCTAGTAGCAAGGCTGGAATACTGCCATCGGTTTGTCCTCAAAGAACTGAGCTGTAAAAATACGCTTGAATTCCACATGGCATCAATTATTTGTAACTGAATTTTAATAAATGGCTGTACCAAATTCACTAATACTTTCTAATAATAAAAAATCTGATAAGAAGCAACGTGAGTTTTTAGAAGGATATACCATGTCTTTTAAAGATGCGGATGATGGTTTCACATACGTGCTGCTGTATCTTGGCTGTGCGGATTGAGAAGTTGCCCTAAAAGGGAGCCAATTAAAATGTCATCACCAAACCATAACCCAACAGACACTCTAACATATAACTGGTGGCCTGTATTTGGTACATTGCTTATTTTAGGATCACAGAAGAGATGTCAAGAAGTCAGGCCCTCCTTTAGCATATTCAGGAAAGAGACCACATGTTTCATAATACTATGCCCCAGCTGCAGACCACAGAAGCCACCAGATCCTCGCCAGCAATGGGAAGGCCACAGTGGCTCAAAGCCCCTCCTCCTCACCGCACAGATATGCATGTTTCACGCGTGTCTTCACGCACATGCTCTCCCCAAGGATTCTCAGGCATGCCATGCAGTTATTCAACCCAAGGGAATCAGGCTTCCTCCCTGAAAACTGCACGGCATCTATACATTTTGCCACTTGCTTATTATAAAAGTAGTCTCTTTTCTTTGCAGAGAGCTTGAGACATAAGCAAAAAGACAAAAATAAAAGAAGTCACTGCTGATCCTGCAAATGTCTAACACTGCCAGCTAGGAAAAAATGGTCTGCTCTTTCCTTCAACTCCATACTGATTGGCTACTGGTTTCTACCACTACTTCTTCTACTACACTATCTTATAAGCTTATATCATAGATTAACATATAGAAACATCCAGCGAATATAGCCAGTATCTGTTATTTACCCATGTAACTTCATAAAATTTTAACATTATACTATATTGCTACAAGTTTTTTTAAAATTTTTTTTTAAAGGAATAAGATATTAAAGGCTTGCAAAATCAACCATCTGGCTACACTTCAGAAGCTGTCTGAGAGCCTCTGAAGAGATCCTCTGGGCTGCAGGTAGAAGCCAAGGCCTAACATGTATTAAGCGCACACTCTACCCTTGGCTTATACCTCTGTCCCTTAAGAGACTCTCTGTTTTTTTAAAGTGTGCACTGGCACTGTAGCACTTGGGAGGCAGAGGCAGGATGACCATGAGGTATAAGCCAGCCGGGGGTACAACTCAAGATCCTATCTCAAAAACAAAAACCCCAAAAATCACACACAGCCCTCTCTTCCCTTCGCCCAACCCTAAGCACCAAACAAAGTTCTTTTTTTCTTCTGGTGATTGGGGAATTGAACCTGGGGGCTAACCACTAAACTATATTCCTCAGTCCCTTAGCCACACCAGCCCTTCCTCACCCCCAAATTTTGAGATAGGGTCTAAGTCACTAAATTTCTCAGGCTGGGCTCACATTTGGGATCATCCTGCCTCAGCTTTCCAGAGTGCTGGGGCCCTAAGTGTGCAATGTTATGTCCAGCCATGGGTTCTTTTTAAAAGCAGTAGTCTCATATGGTGCCAGGCTGGCCCCAAACTCCAGGTCTCAAGTAATCCTCCTGCCCTAGCCTTCCGACTAGATAGGATTATAGCCATGTGCCTTTACACCCAGCTCCTTAAAGAGATTCATGAAGGGCTCTTCGAGCTGCTGCGGAGCCAGGCACTGTGTGGTCATGTCAGAGCTGCCTCGGTGACTCGGACGTACCACCCTAGGAGCTGCTCTACTATCTCAGCAGGGCCTGGGATCAGAGTGTCTTGGGTGGGGCTGGCCTCAAGTAAGACCTTCTGTTGGTGCCTTAAGAAAAGGCTTCAGAAGCAAAGACCCGAACCGCTCTTTCAGGGGATCAGGGTGCTCTCTGCAGCGCTCGCCCACCTTCAGGATGTCACTGTCGTAGGTGTAATCGATGGCAGGGGCTGTGCGCTGGGAGAAGAGCTGGGCCATCATGGTGCGGTAGGCCTTGCCGTCCGTGTTGGCGAGTGTGTGGTGCAGCACCTCGTGCAGCTCCGACTCCTCCATCTGCGGTGGCGGCAGCAGCTCACTCTTGAGCAGCTCTGTGGCTGTGGGCCGCTTCGCTGGGTCGTGGTTCAAGAGCCAGGAGATGACAGATTTCTAGGAGGAAGCCAAGGCACACATGAGCAACGCTCGAGTCTCCCGACAAGCCAGTGGTCAGGGCAGGGCAACCAGAAGGCACCCCATTTCCTGCACTCTGCTTTTCAATTGGTATTCTGAAATCTTGGATTATGCCATTTTCCTCTACCTTACTTGGGTTACAAAGTTGTGCAACAATGTCATGAGTATTCTTTTCTTTTTTAATACTGGAATTGAGCTATGTGCCTAGTCTTCTCTTCGTTCTTTGAGACAGAGTCTCACTATATCACTAAGTTGTTCATACTGGACTTGAACGTGTGATTTTCCTGCCTCAGCCTCCCAGAGTGCTGGGATTACAGGTATGCAAACTGTTACACACACTCTGGCTAGTGGGAATATTTTTTGAAAGGCAGAGGCGCTTGGTGTACACTGTGTCATAAACAATTAAAAAAAAAAACTTACTTTAGCAATTACACAAAAGTGAACGTAAAATAATTATAAAAAGATGTAGCAGGGGCCAAAGAGATAGCTCAGTAGAATAAGTGCTTCCCTGGCAAGTGCAAGGGTCTGAGTTCCATTCCTGGTTCAGCCAAAACAAAATAAAGTTGTAGGAATATAAAATAAATAGCTTTAGATGCCTAATGCTAGTAGGTATTACAAAGCATAGTAGCTGCTAGAATCCTTTTTTTTTTTGTCTTTTTTTTTTTGAGACAGGGTCTCACTGTGCAGTTCAGGCTGGCCTTAAGCTCACTTTGTAGCTCAGGCTGGTCTCGAACTCACAACAATCCTCCTGCCTCAGCCTCCTTAGTGCTGGGATTACAGGCATGCGCCACCACGCCCGGCTAGAATCCTTAAAGCATGTAAAACACCTTGTTTTTCTTTTTCTTTTCTATTTACTATTTCCTTGAATTTTCTTTATTTATGCTACACATTTATTAAACTTTCATGTCAGGGATCCATATGAAGGCAACTTAAGCCTTGGAAAGGTTTTCTTCATTTCTTTTTTTTTTTTTTTTTTGTATTTTTAGGGAATGGTCTACAGGGTGTTCAGGGTCTCACTACTAGATAGGAACCATAGTGATCTAGCTGTTCACAGCCTCCCAGGAGCGTACCACCACACCCAGTCTCAGCTGCTGTCTCAGCATGCCCTGGGGGCTGGGCCCGCAGGCAGGCCTGGGAATCAAACCCCTGGTCCCTGCACCTGCCTGCAGGCGCTTTAGTGCACTGAGTTATTTGGCCGGCCCTTAAGGTTTTCTAATGATTCTTCTTTTGTTTACAATGAGGATGTTATTATTTTTTTTTTAAAGGAGGATATTTAAAAGAATTAAAATCTCAAATTTTATAAGAAATTTATTGGTTTTCTTTGGTACCAAGAACATTCTTGACCTCAGGCATGCCAGGCAGGCACTGTGCCTCTGAGCTACAACCTTGGCCCCAGCCCTATTAAGTGTTTTCTAATTGTGAAATTTTTGTGTGTAGCAAAAATTATGCAACAAGCTATCAGTGCTGCCCCCTTTCCCATAAACACAATGACTGGCTATGGAGATGGTTCTCACTCTGAGTTTGTTGTTGCTGTTTTGGTGTCAGATGTATTTATTATTATTATTATTTTTTTTTATTTTTGGTGTCAGGGATTGAACTTAGGACCTTGCACATGCCAGGCCCTATTTTGTTTTTTGGAGGCAGGGTCTTGCTAGGTAGCCCAGGGTGGCCCTAGCTCACATTGATCCTCCTGACTCAGCCTCACAAGTGCTGGGATTATGGGCTTGTGCCATCATATCTGACTAGAGTCACTTTCATACGGACCAAACTCAAAAGCTAAGGGTATATAAAGTGTGATGACAGGAAAAGTCCTGATTATGAGAAATGGTTTGTATGGTTTGTATGGCTGCTGTTATCTTCAGGTAAACCAAAATTCCTTAATTTATTAAGTTCTTTAGTACTAAAGTTTCTGGGCCACCACAGCTGTTCCCATGTGGAAGCTTAAGACTGTTATAGGGAAGGACAATGAAATGGGCATTTAGTTATGATACATAGAAACACAAGAAATTACTTGATCAAATAAGTAATAATAACTAACAGTCTAGAAAAAAACCCACTCATTTTGTTTTGTAATGGTTCTTCGTTAATTAAATAGATGTGACAGAACAGGCCTCCTGGTTATGAATAAAGGTTATGCTAAAAATCACCAAACCACAGGATGTTACTTCTAGTATTAGAGTACTAAATATTCTTAATACTATAGGTGGGCAAAATGTAAGCCCAGATTAGCGTCATCTCCATCCAGCCACATGGCCAAGGAGTAAGTGGTCGCAAATTACCACAATGTTCTATGTATTTGTGTTCCTGTTTTCAATGTTAATAACTTAAATAAATAGGGTATTTTTGCTTTGACTATGATTGCCAGTGTAGTCAGCTTAAAACAACAAATTTCCTTATGATGAGAATATTAATCCCTGAAGGTTTCACCAAGGCAAACAATTTGGTGGAGGGCACCTTGGAAGTACACCACACACATCTGATCATTATTCTTTATTTTTGTTTTGTTTTGTCTTTTTGAGACAGGGTCTTACTGTGTAGTTTGGGCTGGCCTTGAGTTCATTTTGTGGTCCACTTTGATTTCAAACTTACAAAGATCCTCCTACCTCCCTAGTGCCGGGATTACAGGTGTGCACCATCATACTCAGTGTGACCATTATTCTTTCAGATTTGGTGAACACCAATATTAGCCTCTGGGATGAATTACATGCATATCCATATACTCAGATATTCACATTATATAGGAGGTGTTACCTTGCCTTATTAAACTGTAAACACTTTCTCTACAACTTGAGCTACTTCAACTGCAAAGCAGGACAAAATTATAGTTTTAAGTGGTATATTTCTCTTAAAGTCCTAAATTTTAGTAAAACAATTAGGAAAAAGCACTTTTCTTCCCTCCCCAACAATTTAGCCAAGGGTACAAATAGCACCTCAAAAGTACAATGAGTCACACAAAAACCTGCTGCCATTTGTTAATTTTCTCTGCAGCCCTTGGTGTTTTATAATGTACTTTGAGTCTAATGACATTGTAATTAATTCAGCTTTTGATACTTTCCCCCATGTTGTTCCCAGGACACAAGAGAATGAGTGGCAGAAGACTACTAATTGACAAAGAAGGAAAATAGTGATTAAAACCCAAGACTGAAGACACAGCAATGAAAGCTTGAGAAAATTACCTGCTTTGTATGCTCTCCATCATCGAAGTCTTCCGGAAACTTAGGTGACTCGGGCTAAAAGAGTACCATGCTCAGGTCAGCAGTGCTTGGCAGATGGCCACAATACATATATTTATTCACCACAAGTCGAAAAACCAAATGCAGAAATGAAAGTTTGCTGACAAGGAATGACTGCAGAGATAGCTTCTTTAAATTGGATCCCTACTCTTCAAATATATTATTTTATCATTCCTTATTTGTGTAGTGGCTTTACATGTGAATATTTAAGGTGACAGTGTAAACAATACTACTTTAGTCATCAAAATCATACACATTATTTTAATATAGGTTTATCCAAATACCAGCCTTGGTTATAGAAAATATCTTTTCTGAGAACTATTTAAAAATCTAATGCTTTCAGAAAGAGACAAAATAGTCTCATTAAACACATAAATGAAAAAGGCAAAAACAAAAACAAGCCAAAATATCCAGAAAGCTTCCTACCCCCCCATCCCCTTCAACCATGCAAAGCAAGCACACTAAAACTCAGGCCCTCGCACTTGCCAGGAAAGCGCTTATTCCACTGAGCCATCTCCCCAGCCCTTCTTACAACTTTTTAAAAACTGATTTTGCATTTTTGTATCTGGTAATATAAACAACTAATTTGAAAATAATTATGTAACACAATAATCATGGTTGAATTCCTATTATTTTATTCTTTTTGTTTTTAGTCTTTTGAGACAGGGTCTTACTATGTAGTATGAACTCAATGGGTAGCCTAGGCTGGCCTCAAACTCATGGCAGTCCTCCTACCTCGGCCTCCCAAGAGCTGGGATTGTAGGTGTGCACCACTATGCCAAGCTTACACCACCTATTACTTCAACAACTTAAACAAGGTGACTGCCCTTGTTTAGAAAACATTTCATTACAAATGAGGGCATGTCCCAGTAAATGAATCATTAAGATTACGGCAGAACAGTCTCCTCTATGGCACTAATACTAGGAAGATTCTCTACCTAGAGTCCTTCTCTCCCTGCCAGGACCGAGACCACTGGCCACTTGTACAGCAGAACACCCGGTACGTACGTCTCTGAGCTGGTTGAGAACAAAGATCCTTTCTGAGGCCGTCACCATGGGATGATAGGACATCTCAAAGAAGATAATTCCCAGGCTGAAGAGATCTACTTTCTAAAGAAGGAAATAACATATTTAGAGAGCCTTGATATGAAAGCATAATTTACCAGGAAATCACAGGAAAAGCATTGTTTGGTTAAAAAAAAAAAGGCTTGCCTAAGTGCAAAATAAGTTACACTAGAAAAGTTTGATGATTTGGTCTAAAGAAAAACTATAATTATTGAATCTGTGATGTAATTCAGCTATAAAAAATAAGATAAAAATTCACTGATTAGAGACATCTGCTATAATAATGTCTGTAAGTATAATATCATGTATGCACCTTGTACGATACCAAAACATTACAAAAACAGTTTGCAATGTATTAATTTACTGAGTCTGTCCTGTTTGTCTTGAAACTGTCTCATTGCTATTTGTTATTCAATAAAATAAAAACTATGGGTATAAACTGATTTATAGTTGATGACAAAGTATTGGGCATGATTTCTCTCAACACTTTCCTTGCATATTATTTGTACATTGTTTAGCTGCATATTCTCTCTCTCTCTCTCTCTCTCTCCCACCAATAACTTTGGCTGAAGACTGCAAATGTTGGCTGCTGAGCACAACAGCCAGTGCTTGTAAGAATTTGTCTTGGGCTGCAGATACAGCTCAGTGGAAAGCTCTTGCCTAGCATGATGAGGCTCTGGGCTTAACTCCCAGCACTGTCAAAAAAAAAAAAACAAAAAACAAACAAGAAACAAAAAAAACCAAAGAATTTGCTTTGCCTTACACCTTCACTATTCATTTCAAAAATGAAACACCACTGCCTGGCAAGTACAAGGTCCAGAGTTTGATCACTGGTACCATACAAATAAATTAAAAAAAAAAATAATGAAATGTTGAAATCTGCAGCTGATGGAAAAGTTAACTAAGTACAAAGCTCTCTTGTTAAGGATAGAAGACTGACAAAACAGGATGGTTATGTGACTCATCCTAGCCAAGTATGCATAGATAACTGCAGAGGAAAAATAAAAGGCAACTTACAGTGGCAGAAAGTATTTGCAAATCCATATCCAACAAAGGTCAATAAGCAAAATACACAGAGAATGCACACAATGCACGGGGGGGGGGATCAATCCAATTAAAATAGGCAAAGGACCTGAACAGGAAACTTCCCAAAGGAGACATAGGAATAGCCAGGGGAGGTGTGAAAATATACCCCTATCACTAGTAACAGAGGAGATGGCTCAGTAGAATAAGCACTTGCTTAGCAAGGGCAAGGGCCTGAATTCAATCCCTGGTTCTGCCAAGAAAAAAAACAACAAAAAACTAGTCCCAGAGGAACTGCGGGTCAGAACCTCGAGGCCTGGCTCACTTCATGCTAGTTTTTGTTAGTATCAAGGGGTCAAAAGACGGTACGCACTGTGAGGATGTGGACAAAGGGAGACCTGTGCACTGCAGATGCGCAGTATTGGTGCTGCCAATACAGAAAACAATATAGAAAAGGTAAACCCAGAATCATTACATGACACAGCAATTCAAAGGAAAAGAACCGCTGTCCAGGACGTCTCGATGCCTATGGTAACAAAGAATTACTCGCAGTAGTCACCATATGCAAGTAACGTGCTGGTTGACAGGCAGATAAAGAAAATGTGGTATCAATACAGTAGAGTATTATTTTCTAAAAAAATTTTTGTGTTTTAGGGAAGGGTCTACAGGGTGTTCAGGGTCTCACTACTAGATCAGACTCCACCTGTTTACAACCTCCTCAGAGCTGGGATTGCAGGCCTGAACTACCACGCCCAGTCTCAATTGCTGTCTCAATGTGCCCCTGCGCCTACTTGCAGGCACTTTAATCCACTGAGCTATTTAGCTTTGAAAAGCTAATAGGCAGCTTCTACTCTGTTCCTTTGATCCTCAGGTCTATTTTGTTGCCAATACCATGTTGATTTTATCACAGTGGCTTTGTAGTATAATTTCAAGTCAGGAATTGTGATGCCTCCTGCCTGGTCTTCATTGGCCAAGATCGCCTTTGCTATTCTAGGTCATTTGTGGTTCCAAATAAATTTTAGGAACGATTTCTCTAGGTTGGGAGGTATGCTGGTGGCAGTTTGATAGGGACTGCATTAAATCTGTACAGCAATTTTGGGAGTATGGCCATCTTCATGATGTTGGTTCTTCCTATCCAGGAGCATGGAATATCTTTCCATTTTCTAAAATCCACTACAAACTGAATGGCATATGCTGCAGGGTACTAATCAGCTTTTCTCCTGGATGGTTAACAACCTAAGTTCACAGATCAAAATTGGAGAAATAGAAGAGCCACAAGGCCAGCCAACATTTTGGCCCTAGCCTTTCAAGGTCAGCGAAGACTCAGGGCATAGGAGAACCTGTACTGTAACATCATGAAACTCAGTTGTGCCCCAAATTTTCTGATCAAGGAGATTATGGAGCCACAGAGGAAGGAGATTGATGATGTACAGTGTGTCTGAGGAGAGTCACATGGAGAGAAAACTTTCTCTCAGGCTCTCATAGAGAGCAAACTGGTCAAGCATTGGCTGTGACTCATCCACATGGATGACACAGACAAAGGATCTACAGAATAAGGTACAGGATTTCAAGATAAACCCTGAGGGGACTTCACTGACCTCATCAAAAACAAAAGCTACATCTTTTGGTATATAGGTCTTGATCTATCTTGGTCTTAACCATCCAGCAGAAAAGTATAAAAATGAGGTATATACTGCGGGGCCATAATAATGAGCTGTAAATGGCTATAGTCAACAACTTCAGAGAACTCACTATTACTGTGGAATGCTGCACTGTTTTTGACTGTGTCACTGAATTCAGGTACCTAAATTGGTTTAATGACAATGGAGTGCCCATCTTTGACAGGTCTAGACAAAAAAAAAGGGGGAATACAAAGGAAGAATCATGATGTGTGTGTACAGGACAGTTAGGATAAATATGCTGTGCTTCTGCATAAATCTATGGGAAGCAAGATTTGCACTAATAGTGGTTGGACAAGATATTATGTTGGCTTCTAGTACTATGGACAGACACTGGGAAGATAACAAGGTAGAGGGCATTAATTGTTGAATCTGTGATATAAATCAGCTGTAGAGAAGTAAGATAGGTGTATAGCAGCACTCTCTTCATTCACTGATTAGAGACATCTGCTATAATAATGCCTGTAGGTATATCATGTATGCACCTTGTACGACACCGAAACATTACAAAAACATTTTGCAATGTATTTATTTGTTGAACCTGTCCTGTTAATTTGTCTTAAAACTGTCTCATTGCTATTTGTTCTTCAATAAAAATAAAAATAAAAATAAATAAAAGCTAATAGGCTGGCCCTATTTAGCTTTTAAAGAGAAGGGGAATCCTGCTATTTGGGAGAACATGGATGGGAGTGGAGAGCATTATGCTAAATGAAATAAGCCAGACACAGAAAGATAAATACTGACAGGTCTCTCTCATAGGTTGAACTTATATCAAAGTCCAACTCAGCAATAAGTGGCTTACCAGAGGCTGTGGGTTGGGGCAAAAAGAGATGCTGGTCAAGGGGCACCAACTTGCAGCCTTAATAAGATGAATAGCTTGGAGATCTACTGTACAACATGGTGACCACAGTTTATAATGATATATTTTAAAATTTACTAAAATAGAACTCAGATGTTTTTAACACATACCATGGTAACAAGATTAGTTTGATTATGGCATTAATCAAACATTAGTTTGATTATGGCAACTATTTTGCAGTGTACACAAACATTAACTAAGCTGGGCGTGATGGCGCTGGCCTATAATCCCAGAACTCGGGAGGCTGAGGCAGCAGGATTGTTGTGAGTTCGAGACCAGCCTGAGCTACAAAGTGAGCTTAAGGCCAGCCTGAACTGCAGTGAGACCCTGTCTCAAAAAGACAAAAAAAAAATTAAATAAATAAAAATAAAAAGATTAACCATTATCATGTACACCTCCAATATGTATATATAATTTTTATTTGTTATCAAATCTCGATAAATCTGGGACAGAAAAATATACCAAAATAGGGCAAGTCATACATAGAAAACAGATTCAGGGAGAGGTGAACAGAAATACAGAGAAGGGTAGAAGGCAGTGTCTGAGAAAGGCAGTTGTCTCCTGGCAACTGGAAGGAAACGCTGCTCCTTGCCAGAGGCCAGGAGCAATGGGGCCTGCTACAGGCTGTGGAAAACAGAAAGATGCGAAGAGTGAATAGTCCCTCCTTGCTTAAAAATGTGTATCTTTCAAAATTAGAAATATCTTACTTTTTCTGTATTGCTCCAATTTTAGTATACGTGCTGCTGAGGTGAGCACAGAAATATCTTACTTTTTCTAACTTTTACTCCCTTAATAGAGTGAGAATATCTTTCATTACTATTACCATTTTTCCTGAAACAAGTTTCTAAAATGCATTTTTAGTGACATGTATTCCACTACTTGAAGTCTCATATTAATTAAACCAATCCCAATTTTCTGGTGCTGTCAGTTTTACTTTGTAGACAATGCTGGGATGGACCCCTCTGGGGCAATCCTGGTCATTTCCTTTGAATAACTTTCTAATGGTAGAGCTGCCTGGCCAGAAGGCATTCAAAAAGCATAAACTCTCAGGTTCATACTTCTGACTTCCACCTTCTGCCTGATTTCAAGACTCGGGCCTCTAACAATGTACTGTAATAACATGCATCAAAGTGCATTTTCCTCATACCCGTCTCTTGTCTAAGTCTTTCTGCACATTGCCCCACTTCAGTCAATGACCTTTTACTCAGAAGCTCCAGGCAGCCAACCTGAGCATGAACCTTCCTCTTTCCCTCTCAACATCCAGTCCACTAGGAACAACTCACTTCCCTCCTTTATTTTTCCCCATCTCTGCTGCCCCCACACTGGTGCCTGCCTCCAGCTGCTTCTCTGGGGCTTCTGCGAAGCTTCCTTGCAGATTCTTAGAGCCTGGACTTCTTCCTTGGGATTCCTGTAAGCTGCCCTTCCTGTTGCTCAGCATGCCGCAGTCACGCTGCTTCAGCGGACCTGTCCTAAACTTGCCAAGCCTCTCCAATCAGGGCCCTTCTCTTTATACTCATGCTTTCCCTCTAGGCCCCCATCCTGTGTGGCCTAGTTCTTTTCATTTCTCCCTAGAGGAGATGCCTATTACTGCTGTTTTGTCACTCAACTCCATTTTTTCCCACTCTTAGCTTTTGTTATAATTTGTGATTATTTTTCACTTGCTGTGTTTCATACCCCACTAGACAATCCCTCAGGAGAGTGTCTGAGGGCTGGTTTAGTTCATATATTCTGGGATAGCAGACTGGACTTCGAGCTCCTGACTGCCTGTCCTTGGCACTGTGGGTCCTGTGAGAATGGAAGCCAGTGAAAGCTCCTGACTATTTGAGTTGGTAATGAAGTCCTAAGTACTATGATCTCACTGTTCCTGCTGCCTTTACCTCCAAACCCTCTGTGTTCCCCGAAAGCTCTGTACCTGGTTATATGCGGATTTAGTGCTTCCTTGGACCTCCGGGCTCACATACAAAGCGGTGCCAACCATCCCAGTCAAACGGCCTGCGTGGAGGGAAACAGAGGGAAACCTTCCTAGTGACAGAATTTATAGAAAAGAGAAATTTACAAAAAAGATTTCTGAAGTCTGAGGCCTGTTTGGTTAACTGAGGGCAGCACTGCCAGGAGGAAGCAGTATGCTTTTCCACACACAGCTGTCTGTTGCTGCAGAGAGCAGTGCCTCAGAAAGAGTACCCCTGGGTAGGCCAGGTCCTGGGTTACCTCACAGTCACCTGGAATTAAGACAGGTGGGCTGTCTGTACACAGCAATCTAACTGAAGCTATGAGTTTGAAGGACTACATATAAAATGGAGAGGTGAAGGCATGTTCATAATTTTGCTAATTAAAATTCACTTTGGAATAAAGTCTTTACAAATGAAAAGCAGCTATCAGGTTAAGAAATTCTGAAGTCTGTTCTAAAATACATGGATGAAGTAGTCTTCTGGATTTACCTGAAGAATCCGACTTAATCAAGTGAACTCCTGCCTGCTCATCCTGTTTGCTGTCAGCCTAAAAAGAAGTAAGCCAAGCATCAAATTAACTCAGTACAATACTCCAAAAGAAGGGCTTCTTTTTTTTTTTTTTTTGTGGATTGAACTCAGGACCTTGCGCTTACCAGGCAAGTACTTATTCTACTGAGCTATTTCCCCAGCCCAACAATGGCTTGTTATTCCAAAATGAAGATTGACTGAAAAACTATCACACAGAAATCGGAATAAATGTAATAATGCTTTGCTTTTTTTTAGTCTTTGTTACTTGTTAGTTTGGTCAACCCACTCATGTGAGGTTTGCGGGAAGCTCAATACAGTCAGGAAAGACAGCTCACTAGATAGCACTCCCTGCAGGACAGGAAGTACCCCGAAGTGATAAAAAGCAGCAGCGAGTTATATCAATCAATTTTGCTGCAGGTACAGAGTTTTTCATTTCACGGCTACTACTTTCTCAGGCGAGTCTACTCTTTCTTCCAGGGAGGCTGGTCACTAAATCAGCTTCACTGTCCCTCACTGTAGTACCTGGGTAGTTCCCTTCCTCCACGTAGCTAAGGACGACAGTATCTCCTACAACATCCTCCATCACTACTGTCACAATGTCACTCAACAGGTTTCCACAAGCGCCACCAAGGCTGACAGCCCCTCCCCCCTTCAGGGAGCCTGCTCTACTCCAGGTGCTTCACCTTAATTCTTACTGAATTCTTTGAGGTAGGTCTGAGCATCAGGCACATTTTACGATGTGGACAGTTACAATAATTTGTCCAAGGTCATGCCACAGAGTGAATCCAGGTCAGCAGGATTCTAGGGCCTCCGTTCTTACCTCCCTAACTATACCCCCAGGCATCTAATCACTTCACCAACCTGGGGATCTAGCTCCTATCACTTGGCTCCTCCTTGATCCTAGTACTTTTCAGCCCCCTTCCCCTTGGTCAGTAAGAGCCATGTCTTTACTGTCCTCTTCCCTCTCCACTTCTTCTAACCTTACCTTCTAAGTTTGTCCCTGTACTTGTTCTTCAAAGTCTATCTTCTTTCTTGGCTTACTTGAAATAAACTGCATTTATTATACATCTTGGTGCCTAATAACTCTGGCTTAGGATGTAGTAAAACTCCTCTGGCACTCAGCCCTGCTGCCCACTCTTCTGCAGGCCTCCAACCTCCTGGCACCCCCTTTCCCGTATATCTCACAGTTTTAGTGCATCACAACGTGTGGGCTGCTGGAGTTGAAGCTCAGTGGCAGAGAGCTTGCCCAGCAGGATGAGGCCCTGGGTTCCATTCCCAGTCCTGCCAAAAAAAGTAGTTTTCAAACAACCACATCTACTTAGTCTAAGTGCTTCTTCATGCTAGATGTCCCTGCGCTGGTGCCACCATGTCTTGGCCTCAACCGTGGCCTCCAGGACTATTTCCATTTGTGAAGACACATATGAAATGGGCCCACCTATTATTACGCTGCCTTTCCAGGGGCAGGTGCTGTGGGGCCTGGCCATGTCGCCCATGCCTGAACTTCTGGGCTCAGGTGATCCTTCCACCTCAGCCTACTACGTTACTAGGCCTACTACGTAGCTGTGGCCACCACGGCCACTCTGTGCAGTGCTCCTTGAGCCTCACATTAACAAATTTTCTCCTATCTTGCTCTTACATTGCTATTTCATATTAGCTGGCTTTGTATTTTAAATAACTTCTACAATGTCCTGAAGTACAGACACCTTCTGAATTACAGGCTGGCTGGAACTTCTTCTCTTGGTGTTTTGATATTTTAGTTTTCCCAAATAAAAAGGACATCAGGTGTAAAGCATTCTTCTAAGGTCTCAGAAGAGAAGATCAAAACGCAGAATTATTTCGTTGAAATTCTTTTAGCCTAATTATTGCTGCCAATACTTGTGTGTTCTTCAAACAGAAGCCACGCACTAAAGCACACTCCCAACTTGCAAGCCTTGTACTGCCCTACTGCACACTGGCCCGCTCCCCTGAGGATTACATGACAACGCCACAGAAACTGCCATCCTGTCCTCTTAACACTCCCATGATTATCAAGGTGCCTGGGAGCACTGTCAGGTGTGGTCACATTTTAAAAATACTCACAGAAAAGGCTATATGGTCTGTCGCCAAGCCAAAATCACCTATTTTCACACGGTCATCAGAATCCAAAAAAATGTTGACAGGCTTCAGATCCCGGTGAATCATTCCCTTTGAGAACAAAGAAACCAATAGTTGCTTTCCATACAGAGACTATAGTTACACTACTGTTTCCTGCTCTGAAAGGCTAAAGCAGTTGACAAAGATGGAGAGGTCTTCCCTAGATCACCCCCTTCTGGAACTCTGGTCTCTGAATTCTCTTCCAACTTCCTACACCCTCTTTACAATTTCCCAATCCCAGCTGGTGGTGCTGATCAGGTAATACTCCAAAGGCTCCCTCCACTGGGCCCACCCAAGTCCCTTCCCTTCCGCTGCATCACCAAATGCCTGCTCTAGCTAGAGGGACACACTTCTTTCCCTCCTTTTTCTGTGTCTTTCTTTGTGCCATTTCCCCTGCCAGCAACACTCTTGCTTTTCTCCCCTAATTCAAACATACCAACATCTACAAGTGCCAGCTCATCACAAACTTTCCACAGTAATTCTAAGAAGTCTAATGAGTCAGTCAGCTTTGCATCACCAACAAAGGGGGCTCTTCTTTTGTAGTGCTTCACAATGTTTACTGTTTCATGCATTATGGTATTAAATGCAATAAAACATTATTGTACAATCTCTTTTACCACTACAAGAAAGTAAATTCTGGTTCTCTGGAAACAAGAAGTCCCTCTCTAGCAGGGATCTGTCACATACTCATGCCTGTGTATATCTAGGTGCCAGGCAAACACAGAAAGAACATCCAGGAGAGAAGAAGTGAGCTTGTGGGATTCCAGGACTTACCAGAGGAACAGAGCTCTAAAAGCCTTCCTTAGAAGTTACTTTTATTTCCAACCTTGCAAATTCTGCTTCCAATAAGTCATTTATAAACTAGCCATATTCATTATAGCCCAGGCTTCTCAAAACAACATAGTAGGGCCGGGCATGGTGGCGCATGCCTGTAATCCCAGCACTCGGGAGGCTGAGGCAGGAGGATTGTTGTGAGTTCAAGACCAGCCTGAGCTACAAAGTGAGCTTAAGGCCAGCCTGAACTGCATAGTGAGACCCTGTCTCAAAAAGACAAAAAAAAAAAAAAAAAAAAAAAAAAAA
>PVKA01032253.1:0-25491 GCA_004027165.1 Ctenomys sociabilis
TCCCAGCACTCGGGAGGCTGAGGCAGGAGGATTGTTGTGAGTTCGAGACCAGCCTGAGCTACAAAGTGAGCTTAAAGCCAGCCTGAACTGCACAGCGAGACCCTGTCTCAAAAAGACAAAAAAAAAAAAAAAAAAAAAAAAAAAAAAAAAAAAAAAAAAAAAAAAAAAAAAAAAAAAAAAAAAAAAAAAAAAAAAAAAAAAAAAAGTCAGGCTAGTTGGATTCCTGGCATGCCATGCCAGCTCTGTCCCTGAGGCATGCTGGGCTGTGAATGAGAGAGGGCATGGTGATGAGAACATATAATCCCAGCACTTGGAAAGCTGAAACAGGAGGATCACTAGGAATCCAATCTGTATAGTGAGACTCTGTACTAAATACATACAAAATAAATAAAAATAAGTCAGGCTGGCATGAACTCACTATGAAGGCCAAGGGGGTCTCAAAGTCATGGAAATCCTCCCATCTCAGCCTCATGAGTGCTAATACAAGTGTGTGCTACCATGTCCAGCTAACATTCTTTCTGTAATGAAATGTAATTTCAATGTTGCTCTAATTTGCATTTCTTGATTCACCAGTGATGTTTAACTTTTATTTATCTGAGAAGTATGTACTCATTGTCAGATTGGGCCTTTAAATTGTAGGGTCATCTGACTTTGTAAGTATTTTATATATTCTACAATTATTGTGTTGTTTGAGGAGAACCTTGTAATTTATTTTTCCCATTTTGTCAGTTGATTCTTCACTCTGTTGGTAGTTTTCTTTACTTTGCAAAACAGCTTTTTAATTTGACGTGATCCCAGTTGTTGATATTTTTGAGTGTGTTCTGTGTTCAGGACTTTATTCATAAAATCTTTGCCTATATATTGTGCTTGAAGGGTTTTACCAATTCTGTCTTCCAGCAGATTAAATACCTCTCACCTACTGTGTAGATCTTTGATCCACTTCGAATTTGGTTTAGTGCACAGTGTGAGAGATGGATCCAGATTCAATCTTTTTAAAAAAGTAATTTAAAAATCCAACATATATAAGAAATATGCTAATTTTTAACTTATTTTCACTAGCCTATTCATTGAGCTCAAAATTCCATCTTAGATACACTGTCCTTATAACATCCAGCCCTTCTATTAACCACTATAATGCTACAGTATGACACAGCTTTGATGGCACAGAGTGAAAGATATGAAGAAAGCTAGGGAATCAGAGCTAATTGTTGGGAATCGCTGTGATAATCCAATTCATTTTTTTATGCAATTATTTCTTAGAGGAGAAAGGTTCAAAGACTTGGTTAAAGGTCTATGTACTCACAAGTGGTACCACTAATGATATAACCAACATGTTTATACTGATTGCCTCTAATTTTGTAGAATTAAAATAAAAATATTCTAAGATATTTTAAGACTTTTCTTCATGTAAGCTATAACCAGGAAAAAAACCAGCGAGTTATCTTGCTTTGTTTTTACAAGCACTATGTACTAAATCCTACCTTTCAATGAAGAAAACCAATGCCAATTTACAAGCCAACCAGCTGAATAACTAACCATTATTTGGCTACTGATTAACTAGAAGAAATGTTTCAAATAAAATGATCCTTGACTAAGCTATGCTGATTTTCCTAAACATCTTCCACCTAGAAAAGTTACAGGAAAAAGACCCACTTACCATAGATCTACTACAACAAATCTTTGCCTATTAGAAATGTAAATCACTAAAACTTTGACATGTTTTAAGTACTTAAGGAAAAGTTTAAAACACAAGTACAAGGGAAAGAAAATAGCCCATAGATTATGCTTCATTATTAAATGCATTGAATTCAATTCAACTTTTAAAAGGTCATTGTCTTATTGTTCCTTTCTCATTTTCCATGGTTCATTAATATGCTGCCTGAATAGAATAGAAACACATTTTCAGGGCTATCAACATAGCTCAGTGGACTAAAGCACTTCTTTAGGCAAGCTTAGGCAAGTGCAGGGACCATGGTGGTTCAATTTCCAGCACTCCATGCCTTGTCAGCCCCCAGGGTGGGCTGAGCCCAGCAGAGTGTGAGCCTACTGGTGCATGCCTGTATTCCCAGTGCTCGGGACATTGAAAGCAAGAAGATCACCAGGAGTCTGAGCTGTGTAGTGAGATCCTACAGTAACTAAATCCATTTTAAAAAATAATTTTAAAATAAAAAATACATTTTCAAAACATTTTTCTTATGTTTTTTTCTTTCTCCCTTTTTTTTTTTGTGGTACTGGTAATCTAAAGTAGGGCCTTTCACACTAGAAGCAATCACTCTGCCACTGAGCTATTAGCAGCCCCAGAACATATTTTACATAAGAAAATAAAAGAAAAGGAAAAAGAAAAAATCCTCTCTGAGAGGCAAATATGTAAACATAACAATTTTTTCATGCACTACTAAGCAGTAATAGAACAATCCTTTCAGGATAATAACTAGATTGCCAAGAGCCATCTCTTTCAGGATGTGGCACATCATCCAGGATCGAACAAGCACCCAGAACAAAACCGGAACATTTAACACAGAGGAACACAGCTCAATGGCTATAAATCAAGAATCATCCCGAAAGGCCGGTGAGCACAGTCTCCACATGCTGTGCTGCCCCTAGGGTGTGCTGAGCAAGCCACCGAGTCCCAGCATGGTGGCACACACCTGTAATCCCAGTGGGGAGGCTGAAAGCAGGAGAATCACCAGGAGTCTGAGCTGCGTAGTGAGACCCTGTATCAAATGCATTAAGAAAAAAAAAAGTCAACCTGTTATGTTAATGAATTTGGTTATTAAATCTACAAGACTCTTGGTGTTTTTGGTCTTCTGTGCAAAGTATCATGTCATCTGCAAATAATAAAAATTTCACTTCTTTTCCTATCCATAATCATGTCATTTGTCTCTCTTTACTAATTGCTCTGGCTGATGTTTCCAGAATTGTATAGGAATGGAGTCAGTGAACACTCTTGTCTTGCTCCTGATTTTAAAGTAAAATCTCTCAGGTTTTGCCCATTTAGTATGATGTGGGCTATTGTTTTCTCATAGGTAGCTTTTATCAATAGTTGGGTAGTCTATTCAATAGCTTATCCAATTGGAATAGTTGGATATACCAGCTATTCCAATTCCCTCTATGGTTTTCATCATAAATAAGTGTTGGACTTTGTGAAAAGCTTTTACTGCATCTCTTGAGATGATCATGTGGTTCCCATATGTTGAACTATCCCTGCATTCCTGGGATGAATCCTACTTGGTCATATGTATAATCTTCTTGGTGATTTACTGCTTTCTATTTGCTAACAAAATTGAGTAACTTAGAAGGGTATAAAGTCAACACTCAAAAATCATTAGCATTTACAAACAGCGAACATGTTGAGAAAGATATTATGGGAACCACACCTTTCACAATAGCATCCAGTAAAATGAAATCCTTGAAATCAGTTTCATAAAGGAAATAAAATATTTATACAGTGAATACTACAGTACTCTGAGAAAAGAGACTGAGGAGGTATGGAGAAAATGGAGTGATATTCCTCGCTCCTGGATAGAAAGAATGAACATTGAGAAAATGGTCATACTCTCAAAATTATTACACAGATTCAATGCAATCTGATTAAAGTACAACTAGTATACCTCACAGAGCTGGAGAAAACATTCCTAAAATTTACTTAAAGCTAGAAGAGACCCAGAATATCAAAAGCAATCCTGAGAAACAAAGGAAAGGCAGGAGGCAACACAATTTCTAACCTGAAATTATACCATAAAGCTACTGTGATAAAAGCAGCATGGTATTGGCATAATGACAAACCTGAGGCTTAATAGAACAGATTGAAAGATGCAGAGGGGCAAAATATAATTACTGGAAGAAAGATAAATGGTACTGCAAAGTTGGCTTTCCCATACTGAAGCCTAAAAGTAGACCCATGTCTATCATCATGGCTTAAACTACAGTCAAAATGGAACAAAGAATTAAACATCAAAACACAAACACTACCTCTCCTGGAGGAAAATGTAAATACAAATATTAAAGATATAGAGGTAAGCAGAGAATTCATAAACAAAAACACTGCACAGGAAATAATTCAAAGAATAAGTAACTGGGATTTCATCTTTTTAAAAATTTTGCACATCAAAAAATATGTCCAATAGAACAAATCAAAAAAAAAAAAAACCATGAACTGGGAAAAAATTGTAGCTGAATGTCCCTCTCACAAATGCCTGCTATCTAGAGCATATAAAGAATTACAAAAAATCAGGCCCCCTTACTTCAAAAACCCAATCCAAAAATGAGCACCTGAGATGACTTTACATTTTCAGATGAAGAAAAGAGAATGCAAATAAATATATGAAAAATGTTCAACATCATTAGTTATTCAAGAAATGCAAATTAAACCAGTGCTGAGATTTCATCTCACCCCAGAAAGAAGGGCTTTCATCAAGAAGTCAGCCAACAACAAATGCTGGAGGGGCTATCACAGAAAGGAGCATTTCTCTATTTTTGGTGGGAGTGTAGACTGACACAACCATTACGGAAGTCAGTGTGGAATTTCCTCAAACAACTAGAATTGCAGATTCCATTGAGAGAAGCTACTGTCCTCCTGCCTATTTACTTTTCCAAAAGAACTGAAATTATCATAGCACAGTGACATATGTGCAGCCATGTATGTAGCAGTCTAATTTGTCATAGCTAAATCTTTTGAACAACCCAAATGCCCATCAACTGAAGAACAGATAAAGAAGATATGGTATTTTTACATAATGGAATATTATTCATAAGCCGGGCATGGATTATTCAGCTATAAAAAGGATAAATGTGAGGCTTTTATTAGTAAATGGAAGCAACTAGAGACAATATTCTTAAATGAAAGAAATCAGATCCTTATATGCAAACATCATGCTGTCTCCTTAGTGTGAGAACCTGAAAAAAAAAAAAAAAAAAGAAAATCTGAAGGGTGCAACAAATACTGGGAAAAAGGAATGAACCTGTTCAGAACCAAAAATTTACTGAGTTGAGGAAAAGTACAGGAGCGAGAGTAGGGGAATGACATATATATATATATATATATATATATATATATATATATATATATATATATATATATATATATATACACACACACACACACACACACACATACATGTATGGAAGCAAGACAGTTTGGACAACTGTGCTGTGGATTTATGCTGGTGTGTGGAAAACAGCAGTTAATGTTTGATTTGTTTAGTCTCCTGTGGCAAAGGAAAGTGTAGTGTGAATTGGAGATAGAAAGCTTAAACAAGACCCAACACAGAAAAAATTAAGAGTAGTTTTGCTTGTTTAACCTCATTGCATAGGGGAATAACAAGAAGGTTTTAAATATGTAGTAATATTTTTACTGTTCAGTAGAAATGTGTTATAAGAAAGCAAACTCTTTTCAGAGAAACTAGAGCATCTGAGCAGTGGACAGTGCTTGCCTGACAGGAGCACTGACTGGGCAGGGGAAAGGCAGAGGGATGGAATCTGGGGAGGAACAGGGTTGAATGCTCGGTGTAAACAAAGACAAGTGTACTCACTTCAAGACTGTTTCACTGATTTAAGGGGCGGGGTAAACAGTGACAAGGATGACACAGGGTACATAGGGGAAATGATCTTCTAGAGAGAACACGGACTCAGAAGTGCTGGAGTTGTCCCTTCACGACTGCTCTGAAAGTCACAGGCCTCAGTGAGGTCAGGTGAGACACAGAAGGCAAGGCCTGCAGAGCAGGAAGGATACTCACAAAACTCTTCTCTGTCCCCCTCTCACAGGTCTGGAAGTAAAAGGACACTGAGAAAAAGCAATGTTGTTGAGGAGTGGCCTTCCGCTCCTCTGCTATTTCTTATTTATCTACTGAAATAAAGTTGAACTTTGCAAAGCACCAAAATAAGGACCCTAATATGTTGTTCTCTGAAAGAACTGCTTTCAAACAAAAAGAATAAAGTTCAGTCTGACAAACCCAGACTCATTTCCAGGGGCCAATTTACTGAAAAAGAAGTGTCACGCCTTTTTCTGCCTTGTCTTTTCTATCCACTAAAGATAATAAGACTTACCTTCTTATAGGATTTTTTACAAGAAACAAATGAGATAAAACAAGCAAAACTTTGAGCCAATACACAGAAAACCAATGCGATTTGGGCATTGCAAAAATTATTACAAGGAACAGCATACATTATGCTTCCACACTGTATTATTACACAAGACACTCTGTCAGGTTGCCTGCGGAAGAAGATTCCTGAGTTCTGCAGGTAGGGCCAACAATGTCACTGCACGACATATGGACTCTTTTCTTTCTTATAATAAATTACATATTTCCCTCATCTCTGCTGCCTGGAAGTTTTATATAACAATTATATTTAGTCTTTACTGAATAAATTTGTTGTTCTGCTATAATAACCCAATTTCATATTTATTTTGAAAATGGCCTCAAATATTTCATGAAAATTTATAAAATTTATATAATATTTTGGTCTCTGTATTTGACAAATAAGCAAACGCAGAAGCAGACAATTATTTAGCTAAAACCACAAACCAGGGACATGATAAAACCAGAATCTTCAATTTTAAATAAATACCCTTCCAGATATAGCCATTTTTTTCTGAAATAAAACCTAAGACAAACAATCTTTTTGCTTAACTAGGACTCTTTCCATTAAATTGAACAGCTATAAAATGTTATTTTACTTTTGAATAGTACCTTATAATTTACACATGCTTTTGCATAGGAAGCTACCACAATTTGGGCATTACAAAAATTACTTCAAGGAATAGTACACATTATGCTTTCATGTAAATTAGTTTGATCTCTGTGGTTATTGAGCTCGAGTAGCCCTTTTGAATTTATGATTATAAAACTGAAGAGATTTAGAGAAAAGAAAACAAGCAGCCACAAAAAAATCCTAGGGAGAGAAGTTAAAACAATTTGAGGGTGTTTTTCATGAGCAAAAGAAAACCTGAGTGCTCTCAGTGGTCAATGAAACAGACCATGCTGACCCAGGAGGCTGAAGGTGGTTCACCTTGCAGTAGGCCCCCAAGGAGAAAGAACTCATATGAAATTCAAATGAGGTACTTAGAATATCCTAAAAGCAATTTGTTGTGAAACCAGCAAACTAAAAATAAACACCAAAAATTTGTGTATGCAAAAGACAAAGGTCTAGAAAAATGTGATGCAAAGCAATGTATTAATAGAATCTATAAAAAGGTGAATGACTGGCCAAATAAAACCAAATTATTAGAGGAAGCCAGTAATATAGCAAAGTATCTGTGTGGGCTAATACAAACCCTGAAGGAAAAAAAAGAACCAGTTCAAGTAATGCATTTATGAGAAAGAAATAATCCTGACCTGAATCTCTCTGCACTAAAAATCAAACACTTTCCAATAAATTGTAAAAGATGATAGGTAAGAAAGATGGTAAACTATAATATGATGAAATAATTTAGAGAATTCACAGGGAGGGAACCATGAGAATAGCAGTGAATCATGATCTTGATGGTAAGGATTCTAAGAATCAGTTCAAATGTAAAACTTAAAAGACCTAGGTAGCAGAAGAACCTGTTAATAAGAAGGAAAAGATAAGATGAAAAGTTAAGGATTTCTGAAAGAGAAAAAAAATAGAGATTATGGTATTTTTTTTTTTTAGATATATGAATTCAGCATGGATTTGGTGGCTTGGTGGTAAGCAAATGCTTTGATGGTAATAAAAATACACTACACAAGCTCTAACATTGACTAAGGTTTAAAATAGACAACCATCTGGGTGGTAGGGTATAGAAGGGGCTGTTTGCAGAAGTGGAAAATAAAAAATATTCTCAGATCCATTTTGGTAATATGAGTCTTTATATAAAAAGTCTTCTGCTGCAATTCTGTATTTTTATCAAGTTCTTGCTATATTTTTTACTCATCTTTATTTTGTATCTGTAATGGGGCCAAGGATTTTGGACCTATAAGTGAAGGAAGATGATTTGTCCATATTAGTGGTGCCTTTTATATTTCTGTAATGTGACTTAGAACCATGCTAAACTTTTATATTGCTCTGTTTTTGGTCAGAGACATGGTCTGAGTGTACTCATCTAATCCTTTCTCCTATGAACTGATGGTTCCCAAATTTACATATGTGAATCAGACTGCACTCCTGAACTCTGGGCTCCTAAAGCTGTATGGCTATTTCACAGGTTTCCCTGAAACTTTTGAAAGCCATGTCACATGCATTAGTCTCGTTCTCCTCCCCTTTATAATCCTTTCCAGATTTTCCAATCCTAATGGATGATACCCATATATTCATAGAGTTTCCCAGAATACAAGCCTCGAAATCATTCTTGACTTTTCCCCCCCTCAAACGTTACATCCACTCTATAACCAAAACTGTTGAGTTGCTATCTTTAAACTGAATTGCAAATCCAATCACTGCCCACTTTCTTCCTACCATTTTAAGTCAAACCTCCATTTCCTCCTTCCTGGAGTCCCACAGTAACCTTCCAGCCAAAATTTCTGATTTTGCCTGTTTCTTCCCACAGCCAGAGCATTTTAATTAGAACATCTCTTTAAGCATGTTCCTCAAAGAAAAAGGCAAAGCTGAGCACCTCAGCTTTTCCTCCGTAGCCTGGTATATCCTTTTTCCAGATTTAGGTGTCATTCACGAACTCACTGCATGTATTTTCCCCATTCAAATCCCATTTTTTAGACAGAAATTTCCTGAACACATTACCTAAAAAATATAGCCCATCTGCTTCCCTCCTGATCTCAGATTTTTTTTTTCATTAAGTAGTTTTAGGTAAAGTATTTATGTGTTTACTATGATTTTCCCTAAGTTCAACAGAGACAAAGTTTTGATTATTTTAATTACTGCTTCATCTCTGCCTCTAGAAGAAATTCAAAATTATGTTCAGTGAATGAATAAATATTGATACTATTTGCAGTTTTTTGTTCTTCCTTCACAAATATACCATTTTAAGCATACTTCCTATACTATTTATAAACAACATTTTATACTATCAGATTATTTAACATGAAAATGTAGTTGCTTCATCTTTGAGGAAACAGGAAATGTGATATATTTGATTTTTCTGCTTACTCATTACTTTGTTTATTATGGTTCTTCTTTCACCTGGTTGCTACTCCTATTTTCCCTTGTCTGATCTAGGAGCAATGGCCTCTTTTCTCTATTAGACATCACAAATGCTCCCAAATAAATTTTGGGGATACTATTATGTTTTCCAGACTTTTTTCTCATGTCTGAGATGTACTCAAAATTTTTTGTTGTTTTGCTCAATCAGTTACAAGAATGATCTCAGACATATAGCACTTTTATTATCCAATTAAATAAGATTCATTTTTTTAAATCTATAGACCTTTAAGTAACATCCATAATTCTCTTTGTTCTTTGTAAGGATTCCCTTACATGATTCACCTGTGTCTTATATTAAAGACAGACTATTTGTGGAAGGCTCATAAAGTTCTATTAATAGCAACACTACAGGGGCCAGGGAGATGGCTCAGTGGAATAAGCACTTCTCTGGCAAGCATGAGGGCCTGAGTTCAATCCCTGGTTCTGCCAAAAAAAATAAAAATAGCAACACTACAGCTACTACCTTATTCATACTTCGTTACTACAAATTGTATACTAGGTGAATTCTCAGGAAGAGTGTGTGAGACATAATTATGTACTTTTACATGAAAAACTGTAATGCCATAGACTGTCATACTTTCTTCACTTTGGTCAGAGCCAAAGCCTAAAATAATTTATTTTTGACCCATAACTTTATAATTGATCTCTAGCTTTCTAATTCCTCTAGTGTGACAAACTTTCATCTCTTCTCAGTGTCTGCCCAGGTACACGGTCCAGCAAACAGTCTGTATACAAGCAACTCTTTGAAATCCTTTGTTCCACATCTGAGTTTTATTGTTTGGACATGTACTGTAAATTGCGTTTGTAAAAGAATTCCCAACCCCCATGTCATCTTACAACAGAGCAGGCTCTGTCAGCTTCGTTGTATCATGAAGGTCAGAATAAAGTATGTTAGATATCTCTACAGACACAGCACCAATTCGATCTAGAAAGATTTTTTTTCCTAAGGAACTGTGGCACACAGTTATGAAGGCTGGTCCACTCAAAGCATTGAGGGGCTCCTAGTAAGGCAGGCCCATGAGAGGCAATACTGAAAAAGACTGATGTGAACTCGCTGTACTCAGGAAGGGTCAGTCCTTTTTTACAAGACTGCTATTCAGGTGATCCACCCTCACTGTGAAGTTTCGGTGATAAAATGTCATCTTCATCCAAAGTCCTTCTAACGCAAACACCAAAATGTTTAATGAAATCCTTAGGCACCCAGCCTTACAGCCCAGTGGAGCTAACACATATAACTAAACATCACTGAAAGTAAAAAGCTACGTTTGTGCTTCTTTCTTTCTTTCTTTGAGCCTTTTAGCAAGAACAGCAGTGCCAGCTGAGTGTGGACTCCTGAAGGCTGCCCAGAATGTTGGAAGGCGTCCCTGAGCCGGTAGGAAAACACTGCTCTCAGGCTCTGGCTCTCTTAAAAGCAGTGGGTGTTTGTTTCCAAAGCCTCCTCACTATCGCATTCGCGGACTTGACCTCAGGCGGTGGCATCCATGGTACTAAGTGCCTTTCGGGCCAGGATTCTCCAAAATCAGTGATCATGGGGCTCCGTAATTTTTGCAAAGCCAATGGCCATGAAACTGGAACCTAGTTTTTCAACATGTTCATATTCTGTACAATTTACTATTCATTTCGTATATTCTCTTCATCTTTGCAAATCCATTACTTTTTCCTGAATATTTTCTCACAGATGGTGTCCTCAATCTTTTTCTTTCCTGAAACAATTTTCTTATGCTCTGAAAGATATAGAGCTTACTTTAGTATTTTGCTTTCAAATGTCTACAGATTTTTTCCATCATGTTAGAATTTTAGTATAGACTATAAAATGGTTATTTCCACGCTGTTTTATTGTTTTGTTTTTGCTTTAGAATTGCATTAGTTTTCTACTGCTACACTAAAACTCACTGTCAAGTGAGTATTTGAATGATTAGGATTATTTTCCCAGAATTCTGAAGGTTAGAAGTGCAAGTGGGCTCTTCTAATTCCTTTGCTATCTATTTCCCAGGGGGGACATCAGTTTCCTAGATGAAACCTACACTGCAGGTTCCTAGGGAGAGCCAATTTTCAAAGGTGTTCAGGCTATGGGCAGCTCAGGACCATGTGCTCTGGCTTCCTTCCTAGTTCTTGGCCATGACCGAGTTTGGGCATCTACTGGTCTCCTACACTCTGCGGGTGGTGGTCTTCATTAGCTTAAAATGTGGAAATGAGCATCTGAGTACTTTATGTACTTTACAGCCTCCATTTTTCCCCTACTAGCTCAACTCTCCTTATGGTAACTCTATTTGAGGACCCCAAAAGGTTTCCTGTTTTCAAGGCTCATAAAATTAGACTGTTCTTGAAAGCATAAATAGGATAATGTTTAATGTAATAGCTATAGTCTTTTTTTTACTTTTATTCATTTTAATGAGAAAAAAAGACAAAATAGCAATGAAACAGTTTCAGGTTAGTAGGACAGTTACAATAATGAATGCACTGCATATTGTCTTCACAGTAGTTATTCAGAGGACCAGATGCAGATGTGCTATCTTGTCTAAACAATAGTAGTACAAACCTTTCTTCTCAATGAAGTTAGAGAAAGTAGCTGTGTATCTAGCCTAACTATCTTGTATATACATATCTACATATTTTTCACAACAAAATGGTCCTTTATTTATATCCCCCTTTTGTATTGTGTTTTGTCAGGGATGGGTGTTTCATTGCAGTTAGAATCTTAAGTATCCTGTCAAGTACCTCTTACCATCCAACATAAAATGTTTACAACTACGCAGATTAAATATGGACATTTCTGGGGGTTAATCTGCATTAAAAATACAGTCAGTCACTTATAAATGAATAATCTATTATTTTCTTCCTATAATCTTCAACATGCTTCACTCTGTGCTGGGGATTATGTAATTGTAGTAAAATAAGACAAGTTATATTTTTCTCACATTTTAATCTTCAGGATGATATTTTCCTTGACACATACACCTTTTACTCATTGGTTGCTCAGTTATAACTTTCTTTCCTTTTGCTTTTCTCTTACTGATCTCTCTTACTGTTCAGGTCTCCAGGATATGTTTCTCACATTTGCTCCTTGACACGCTTTAATTTCTTGAGCATGCTAATTTCACTGAAGATCAATCAAGATTATTGCTTGTCTTCCCTACTTTGGTTGCTAGCTCTTGTAGATAAGACCTTTTTTATACATGCTTATTGAAAAAGGAGTGACAATCCTTAGGAAAATGAGGAATCTTTTCTTCAAGGCTCCAGCAGTGCCCTGGTTAGGAGACCCTGCCTAAGGCCTTTGGAAGAAGCCACTGGACCTTTCTTTTCTCACATTTCTAATCCCCTCTAGAAGGAGAGGCACTGGTCAAGTTCCAGTTCTTCCTTAACTCGTTGAAGCTAGGCAGACCTGAAGAATCCACCCCTCTGGCTGCCCACTTCCCAGGGAATTCCCAAACCTGGCCCATGCAGCCCTTGCTCCCATATCTTCACTCCACTGTCAGGCACTCCTACTGTCCAAGCAGGAGAAAACGCTTCAGGAACTTTTATCTTACACTCTTCTCACCTTGCCTCAGGAGGCACAGACAGGCAGAAGCTGCATGGGTAGCAGCCAGAGAAGAAACGTATGTGTGAAGTAAACTCTACAATCTTTCCTGCACTTTGCTGTATCTTAGATTTTACATGCCCAGTTAGGGTAAAATATTCCTTTATTTACATGGACCATGTTTAATGGATCATATAAAATTATTTGTACCTCATTAGAGTGCATAAAGATCAATCATATTGGGTAGTTGGTAATACACATCGTACATCTTCAAATTCTTTTTCTTCCCACTTTCTCTCTACTCCTTTCCTCCTTCCTCCTCAAAATCTTTCTCATTTGCAGAAGATCTATCTTCCCATTTCCTACTAGTTTATTGGCCAGACTTTTGATAATTTTTAATACATGCTTCCAGGCCTCCGCATTTTATATATGGTGCAAAAATGCAAAAGACTATAATTGTTTTCTGGCATTTTTTTTTCTTTTGGAACTGGGAATTGAACTTAGGACCTCGTGCTTGCCAGGCAGGCACCCTGTTGCTGAGTTACATCCCCAGCCTGGCACGCTTCTCCTACATTTTACTTATGCATCTGTGTTTTTCCTCTGAACATGTATCATTCCCAACTTGCTCCAAGGTTTCTTTCCTTTACATCGAAATGCCCTTAACAGGCCTTAGAATCTGAACTTGCAATTATTATTTTATGGATTCTTAATTTCCTCCCAGAGTTTAACAGACGTAAAAATTATTAAATGATATATTCTCTGTAATCCAGCATGGCTGCCTATATTCATGCTGTTAAAAAATTTATTCCACTCTAAGTTTTCCTAAAACACTTGAAACACCTAACAGTGTATGCAGAGCTTCATTCCAGCAGTGTGTTTCTTTATGTGCTGACTAAGCCGAGCGTCACTCAGACTGACTGCTGTATTGAATAAATTTGATGAATTATCATATTCTATTTTATGGCTTATAAAAATTAACAGATAATGCAATTTCGGCCATCCTGTGTTTAAATTATTGGACCACTAAATGCTTACAAGTCTTAAACTCACAGCATAATTATTTTCAGAAACCTTAAAAGTTTCATACAAATGCTAAATTACACAGATACATAAGAAATATCTTGGACTGGGGAGATACCTCGGCAATCTAAGCACCTGCCTGACAAACTCAAGGACCCAGGTTCGATTCCCAGCACCACAAGCCATGCCAGCCCTAGAACCCCAGAGGAGCCATGTCAGCCACTGAAACTGGGTGTGGTGGTACACACCTGTAATCCCAGCTTAATCCTAACTCAGTGAGGCTGAGTTAGGAGGGTCACTACAAGTCCAAGCTGCACAGTGAGGCCCTGTACCAAATAAATAAATATTTAAAAAGTAACATAGAAAAATGACCTAAAAGACCTCTTAATAGATATTATGGAAAAAGAACAAGGTTTACAAGCATGTAAATATAAGTTTGTGTGTATATAGATAAAATTACTGATCTTGATATAGTTCCTGAAACCCACTTTTTTGTTTCTTACTGGAAGAAATTTATTTCTCATCTGACACCTCAGCAAAAAGGTGTAATGCTTTCCTAGCAAAACAATTTTTCCCTCTAACCTTGAGGTTCAATATTGATTCAACACATTCTTACTAATACTTTCTCCAAGCTGCCCAATGTTAAAACTGATAAAGAAAATTTAGAGAAGCCATTTTAGAAAAGAACATTGGAATATCATTTTCATTCAAACATTAAACTTCCCTCAAAAAAGCCACTGCTCTCACATTACTAATTAAATAATAATGGTAATAATAGTTTATTGACTCATAAATTGCATTCTCTATAAGTCACCATTAATGATTTCTGTGTAAATGTTCTATAGTATTATTATCTATATAGCTTCAATTTAGACCAAACTTAAAATAATATGAAATTAGCATCATAAATTGGAAAAAGCTTTTGAAAGTAACTAACATAAACCCAAGTTGCATAGTCCCAAAGAGTATGATTTTTATCACTATAAAAGAGCAAGCTGACTTTAAAGCTCATTAAAAAAAAAAGACTACTCTGTAGTCACTGTAGTGTGACAACAGCAATTTTTAAGGTGGAAATTGAAGTTTATAAGTGACAGAAAAATCAGACAAGTGTATTAAGAACAAACTGATCGAAATGCACATGGTAAATGGAAAAAAGGTGAGCAAAGTCTGAACTGAAAGGAGACTGTTGAGGATGGCGGAGACTGTTTACTGATTGGTGAGCTGTCTATTTTTGCCAATGTTTCTTCCAATCATTTATAAGAGAGCAGGCAGATAGTGTAACTGAATGTGCAGAAAATACTGACCTTGAGAGACATACTGACTTGCATTTAAGGGTACAGGTGACAAACCCAGATAATAAGACTTTGAGGTGACGATGCACTGCAATAGTAGATCTGGATTCAAGTAATAAGAACCAGAAGCAGAAAACAGAGCCCTGGATACTTAGCAGGTTTGTGAACAATGTAAGACAAAGTTTCCTCACAGGTAATGGGGTTAAGCCCTTCCAGAACAACATATATCACCTTATATTTCAACACCAAGCTGCAACTAGGCCATATCTAGCCCACTGCACAGATAGATAAAAACATAGATTGCTACCTATAGATTGATAGATAGTAAATATAGACAAATAGACATATATAGTTACTATCTGCGAAATGCATACATAGGAATATGATATTTTTGCTTCTAAGAGACTGTTACCAAAAATAACATTAAAAAAAAACAAAAAAATAGTACTGACTCTAACACACAAAGAATAGCATGCATTTTAAATATTAAAAGAATTTAAGTTAATTATATACAATTGTTAAAAGCTTCATTGTTAGGTAATACTTTTCTTGAAAATGCATTTTAATTTTATTTAAAGCATTTCAAGATGTTAAACAATGAGGGATGTTAGATTTGAGTTCAGAGTTCACCACCTGGATTACTTCGTTATAAAACAATCTTACATGTTATCTTTGACACAAATCCATGAAAAATAATTTCAACGTTACATAATTTGAAAACAAAATAAACTCTCGTGTTGTCCTCTTAAAAATATCTGAAAAGCCGTCATTGATTTGTTCCTCCAAATAAAACAGCAAAGTACATTAATTGTTAATCATTCTGTCTGTGCTTCTTTAAATTTACTTCTTTTTAAAGGTTAACTATGCAGTTCATAGTACTGTCTTTTCAAGATTTGGAAAGATTTGTAAGGAAGAAAATAACTAAATGAACAGGAAATCTTGGGACTGTAAAGCTTTTCACCACCTAGTAAATTACAATTTGAACAACAAAGATTTTTATAGAAAAAAAGTCACATGATGAAATTCATAACCTTAATTATACAGATTCCACCTGGAACATGGCTTCTACGCAGTTGCTGGAATAAGTCAGTTAGCAATGCCATTCCATGCAGGAAACATCTGATACTTGGACGCTTACTCAAACATTAACATTCAAATCAGCCTATAGCTTGTACATGGGTACTTTTTGAACAACTATTAATTAAATTCTTCTAAATAATTATTTTCAATTCCTGTGGGACACTTGCATAACACCCAATATTTCCATGGAATGTAAGATAATTTGAAGTGTTGAGACTTATTTTGTAACAGGAAATTACAAAATAAGAATAATGATAAATAACTGGAATAATGATAAAGCCAATTTTTATGTTGTTGAAATATAGTTCTCATTTTCTTGGGAATTGTCTTTGAATATATGCAAAAAGTACTGCTGTAACCCATAAATCTGAAATTAATATAAATACAATTTAGTCATTTATTGAAACTGACCACATCCCACCCTATTCCCTAAGATACTTTCATTTTTTTAAAAAAAATGTATATATTCCAGGAGTCACTCATTAGATCACTGGAAGTGAAGTAAAAGTTCAAGAAAAAAGAAAATCTAACTTGAAGAATTTGTTTCAAAAATCCTACACCACAGTAGGAAAAATAAACGTTACCTTAATGTAATGCTTCTAATATTTAACCAATTTGTTTTGATGCTTAACAAACAATGTGAAACTATCAATATTTTTATTTTGTTGTTCTAATCTCAGAATTATAAGGGCTGGCCAGACAGCTCAGCAGACTAAAGCACCTGCTTAGGCAGATGCAGGGGCCAGGGTTTGACGCCGTGTTGGCCCCAGTCCCGGGACATGCCATGTGGGTGATTGAGACTGGGCATGGTGGCGCACTCCTGTAATTCCAGCCCTTGGAAGGCTGAAAATAGGAGGATTAGTACAAGTCCTGTGTCATGAGACCCTGTAGTCCCTGTACTGAATACATAATAAAAAGAAATTCTAAAATTATGAGGAACACGGTAATTCTCAGGCATAAATTTAAAGTTATATGGAGACAAAAATCAACAGCTAAAATTTGATTTTATCTAGAAGTGCCTTTTTGTGAGTAATCTATGAAATTTATAATACATATTTCAATGAGTTTTTCTATTAAAAACTTCTGTAAGTTTTACCACTTAGTTTTACCTCTGTTAGAATCAGAACTATTTTCATAAAATTACATTATGATTTAAAAGTTATTACTAAAAACATTCTTCCCCATAATCATCCCCAACAGCTACCTGCAAAAAGAAAAGATTTAAAATACAACATTCTCAAATACATGTTATGTAATGTTTGGCTCAGTGGTAGAGCTCTTGTCTTTCATAAACAAGGCCCTAGACTGGATCCCCAGAACCACATAAAAATAAAAAGATATTTAATCCCTTTGTGCTAATTTTCTGGCCTCTGAGCAAACTTTTAAAAATTAATATAAATAAAGCAATATAAAACTATCTGACAAACAAGGCAAAAAATTGTTTAAGTTAATTTGTGTCAGACAGTCTGAGATTTCTTTAGGAACTAAACTGTCATGTCTCCTGCTACAATTAAATGATGAACCTCTTCTCTTCACTGTTGGTTTTGTTTTGTATTTGTTTCTTTTTTGACCAAGCTGGTGACCTACTGCAAGCAAGTTATATAATTGGGGGTGTGTCGTTAGGGAGGTTCTTGACCCCTAAGTCCTTCCTCTCTCTCTTTGACTTTAGTTGCTAAGAAGTGAAAAGGTCTCCTCCACCTGCCGTCATGGTGATATGCAGTGCTGCCAGGGGCATAAAGGGACACACACAAGTGGCTGGAATGGTGCACCAGGAGAAACCCTTCCTCCAAGAGAAACCCTTCCTCCTACCTTGTTTATCTCAACTACGTGGTAATACTGATGGAGTGAAGAATCGATAGCACGCAGACAAAAGTCTAAACTATATAAAGTTAAAGATGGAAAGAAAAACTTTGTCTCTACCTGAACAAGGTGTTGTGTTTGTTGTACAGGTAAAATGTGAAAACTAGAATTTCTAGGGAAACATCTGATACGCTGTCAATGCATACATAATTGTTCTCATGACTCATGTGTTTTCATTTTTCCTTATATTTTATTTTCTTATTTCTGGATAGCATTCTTTATACATGGATAGCATATTTTCTGAATTTCTGTATGTCTGAAACTATGCTTTATCATAAGTCAATCATGGTTTGCCTTAATAGAATTTTAGCTTCTAAATCAATTTTTTATGGAAACGTATGGAGTTCTAGAAATTATTTAGATGAGGGATCATATTAGATTGAGTCTTATCCTTTTGTAAGTAATATCTTTCTTAATCTTGAAGTTTTAACACAGCCCACAGTAAATCAGTAAGAATTTAAGAGAGGCTTACATTATTGTTCCTTTTATTTGAATTCCTCAACAGTTTGTATCTGAATTGCCTGAGGCATAAAATTAAGGTAATAATAGAATCTAACTTAAAGATTCTTGAAGATTGGTTATTACACAAGAAAGTGCTCAGAAAAGTGTCTGACATGTAATAAAAACTCAGTATGTCAGTGATTTTTCTCTGAAAGTGCACATTTGAAAATAAGATAAATTGTTGCCATAATTGTAAATTAGCTTGTCTGATTGAAAAGCATTTAGCTCCAAACTGCTTCCTAGAGAAAAACGTTTGAAATGAAGAATTATGTTCATAATTTTATTGGGTGACCATGGTTTTGTCCCACTTCATGTCCACCTTGAAGTTTCTTATTTCCTTATTATACAACTTAGACCTGCCTTGCTTCACAGATTTGCTCTAGAAGCAACACACTGAGGACCCCTTCTGTCTCCCTCTCAGATGGAAGCTTTTTCTCCCCCCAATAAATATATTCAGCTCTTAACATCTGTTGTTCCTAAAATTCATTCTTTGATTTAGAGAGCATGAACTCGTACCACATATCTATCAGGTTGGGAGCTCTTTCTCTTATATCAGTATCACCAAATTAAAAAAAAAAAAACCCTTAAAAATCAAATATAATAATGGTAAGAATTAATACAACTCAAACCTATTGACCTATTGTAATATTCACTCCATACTATCTTGCACCTATTTCCTCACTCTATACTTCCTGAGTGGTTGGTGCCTTAGGAACAATGTTAATAAGAGTACTATCAGTAAGAGACATATCAATACAAATTGTATCAAAAAGTGAAGTATCAATAAGTAATAATAGTATCAAAAAGTAAGATTAAAGAAACTTGAGCAACTACCACACAAAAATGTGTTAATCATTGCTCAAGAAAATTCCAAACATTACTCAATTCAACATGTAGATAATATTTGACTACATACTTTTAAATAATAAAGATTTATTATCTCTTTTAACAAGGCAGAAAGTGAATCCAACTTTTAGATTGAACTAAAAGAGAAAATATGGGTTAATATAGCTTTTTCACTTTATAACTCTGCAATAACATAAAAATTATAGATATACACATTAATAGAAAAAAATAAAGTTTTGAAATGAAATAGCAGGAAAATAAGGTTGTCAATGTAAAATTAGCAACACCAATTGCATTATAAATTGCAGCACATGTTATTGGTTAGAATATGATGATAATTAAGCTAAAGTCATGCATTTAATTCCCGGATGTACCAGTTTATTTGGCTTTTTTTCAGAGACACACACTGAATCACAATTCCCAGCTGTCTTGGGAGTGAGCATTATTGATCAAGCAGGGTACTGAGCCAATGTAGCAACAGATTATCCCAATTCCATTACAATGACAGGAAAAACAATTCTGAGCACATTTCCTGAAGAGAGTGGGTCAGCAGCTTGATTTTCATTTCAGTTCAGCACTGAGCATGTGTTCCTCATAGACAGATGCTTAATGATAGTTCTTTGTAATGTTAATAAACATGAAGAGAATATATATTTTAAAACTATATAGGAGCTTTCTAAAACAAGTCATTTGAAAGCTAGGAGGCTCAAAAAGAATATAATTAATTCACTGAAATATTAATTCCTGAATCTTTCAAGTTCAAAATATATTGTATGAAAATTTATGATTAATAATTTTAATCTGTGATGGCAGTAATTGTTTATACCTACACTCACCAAAATCTTATGTATAGCTATGTTATTTTATACATAGTATAGGAAACACAATTTGCTTTCTGATATTATATATAGTCAGTCCATGGAAAGGAAAGTATATAAAGATGATGGAATGTTTATTCATAGTAGCCATATTCCTATAGCCTGAACATCATTTTTTCCTTTTATTTTTACACTTAAGATATCAGCAAAATAACTGTGAAACAAATCCTAAGAATCACCTAGATGGTAGCAATTAATACACTTCAACACATTGGAGTACTCTTTCACCAGACTATGCAATGCCTATCTTTTCAGTCTACACTTGCTAAGTGGTTATTGCCTTAAGAGCAATATAAAGAAGAGTAGTATCAATGAGAGCAGTATCAATCAATGAGTAAGAGTTGTATCAAAAAGTAAGAGTAGTATCACTAAGTACTAGAACTATCAATAAGTAGAATCCAAGGAACTTGAGCAGCAACAAAGCAGTCACTCCTTTGTTGCAGGAAATCTTTCCCCTAATAGCTATACCCTCGGTGATCATCAATCAGATTACTGTCAATTCAGATAATCTAATCACACAGGATTAAGACTGAAGCAATGGGCCTGTTGTGGTGCTACATTCGTGAAAAAGCTAGCTCTTTTATCACGTGAAAGCAGCAAAACATGTCCAGCTGCTTTCTTTGAAAATAGGAACTGATCAAAAACTAGAAGTAGTAGACAGAATCTAAGAATAAATAGGAAACTATTGTAGATCAAGGGATATTGTGAGAGGAATGCCTTCAGAACGAAAGTACTGCTAAAGGTCATTATGGGAAAATAAGTCTCTTTTTTTGTCAATAACATCTCAGTCAATTTTTTCCCAGTGCTGAGATCAATTCCAGGACCTTATGTATGTGTAGTATAAGCAAGTGGACCACATCTTCAGCTAAAATGACTTTTTAATAGTTTACTTTAGATGTCAGGGGAGATGGCTCAGTGGAATAAGTGCTTCCCTGGCAAGCGCAAGGACCTGAGTTCAATCCCTGGTTCCACCAAATAAAATAATAATAATTTACTTTAGGAGATGACCACATTTTACATAGAAATCACTGATTTTCAACTGTTGTAATTTTCTAGCAACCAGAAAATTTGCATGTACATGTGATACACATGTAATTTTCAATTTAAAATCCTTTTTTTCCCTTAAGTAATATGAGAAAGCTTAGATATTTAAATAACTTCATTATAAAGAAATTAAAAACTTCAATGACTTTAAAAGGGAAGTCAGTACATTCAGGATTTCCTACATATGCAGTAGAATTTTACTAAGTAAACCAAAAAAGGCAAGTTGTGCAAGGGTAAATTAAGTATGATGACACTAGGTTAATTTTATGTACTATTAGACTTGTATAGTTAGACTTCAAATATACAACAGCGTATAATTTCAAGCACAAGCGTATGAACCAAAGCATACTTGAGATATATTTAGTGAGATGCTGTCTACTACTAAACAAAATAACTACAATACCTGTGGGTACACATTTACCTAAAGTCTAAACATAGTTTAAATATTCCTCACGTGTGTGTCCATTTTTTTCTGCTATGGCACTTCTCAATTAGCCTTTTCTCTTTCCCAATAGTCAAACCAGGGTACAGTACAGCGACAATAATTATGACTATTGCAAAGCAGATATTATTTTTACTTCATTTTTGAATTTTTTACATTTTTTTGCTAACATTTGGCATGTTTTCATATGTTTAATAAAGAGTTTCTCTTTGGATTACTTTATAATTGTCAAAACGGGACTTCCAGAAAAAAATAAACGACCATGTTTTACACAGAAGCCAAGTGCCGGGCCTCGCTGGCCCTCTGACGCTCTGCCCCGCGATCCACCTGGCTGCAAAGTCAGACGTCCTGCTGACGCGGCACAGGCAGACGGGTGGGAGAGGACGATTCCCTCAACACTTGCTGATTTGAAGGCTGTCCAAAGGTGAGGGCTCCTCAGTGCCTGCCACCCGAAGGCAAAACCTTGTTTGACAACTATGGCGCGCAGCGCACATTCCTGCAAGTTGGCTGATTACCGAATCTGGGAAAATGTCAGTGCTCCCTTAATGTCAGGACCCAATGTGCCCCCTTGCTTTTTCTCTAAGACTAAAGGATGAATTTTATTTTTATTTGACGTCTGTAGTAGACGATATATTTTCCATTGAACATGTCTTATCCCGCTTCTAGTGCAACCAGTTTATAACACAGCTTTACTTAATACAATATGGAAACAGAACACAATAAAGGTGCCGACATGTGCCGTCTTACCAGGTGAAGATAAGGCATAGCAATGTAGATATCAAAATCAAAACTTGATTAAACATTGCTGACTGTGTACGCTGAATGGCTCGGTGTAGATCATTCTAAAAAATACAGAAAGAGCATTATAAATGTTAATAAATAGTAAATGTGCAAGAAGTTACTAAATTTATCACAATTACTCTGCAGTAACGTACATATATCTATATCTATAGATATAGATATATGTACATATATACATAAGACATTGCAGTAATATATACTTTAAGTTGATTTAGCACCATATTTAGTATTTCAGCCTTGATCTAATTGTAAGCTCACTGTATGTTACATGAATGGACAAAATGAGAGTTTAATTGTATGAACATCAGCATTAAAAGAAATGCTAATTAGAGATGCACTTTTTAGTTTTCCACTTGACAAATGATAGTATGTAGTACTGTTTAAGGTGCAAGAAATAAACACTGAAATACAACACCACCCAGGTAGTTATTTACAAATTTCTGAGGGCCAGCCAAATAGCTCAGTGGGTTAAAGCACCTGCAAGCAGGTGCAAGGGCTGGGGGTTCAGTCCCCAGGCCTGCCACACTGGCCCCACCCCTGGGATATGCTGAGACTGTGATTGATTGAGACTGGGTGTGCTAGCATGTGCCTGTAATCCCAGCTCTAGGAAGGATGTAGATAGGCAGATCTAGCAGTGAGACCCTGAAAATCTGGTAGACCCTTCCCTAAAATACAAAAAAAATGAAAAACAAACAAATTTCTGGGAGGCACTTTGGTAAGATACATCAAAGCTTATATGTTTGGCTTTTCTATTTCATACATTTGTTCGTTCAATAAATATTTACTCAGTAACATAATTTTCAAAGCTTAACATTAATGTTATTACCAGTGAGCACCACTTTTTCCATGATAAGAGCATAATACTTAAAATAATGATTATGACTATTAAAACAATAAATACTATATGCATAGCAAAATGGTTAAATAAATGGATTGATATTTATGTAATAGTTTCTAACACATTAATCAAAATCATTTGAAAAAAATAATAGCCTGCTCACTCACAGCTTGAAAACATTTTAAATGTAATAAAGTACAATAAAATTTTATGTATGTTATGGAAGTATACATAACAGAATATAAATTATTTTTTGTATTTAGTCTACACTGCACATTTGTGGGATTTTACAAGTGCTTTTATAATTTTTTGTTCACCTGAAATTTTTTCAGGATGCATTTTTCAACAATATTAGTATGAGTTAAATAACTTTCCTAATGAAAAGATCTTAATAAGCTATTGTTTTATTTTCCTTCATCATGAGTTCAATGAGAACGTTTATGAAAACAGCTAAGCTGATTGATCAGGATTTCATCTCCCACCCTTTAGTTTCTTCTGGCTGTGAATAATGACCAGAAAAGAAAAATTTAACACCTAGCAAAAGAAGAGTAGCAAACTATTGATATAAAATGGGAACAAGCTGTGTGTAAAAACTGCAAGACAGTTACTTTCAGTGGTTGACTAATGGGTTGTGTCTTAACGTTATTTTTTTCAAAACCTAATTAGTAATTAACAAAGAGATTCAGTTGTTTCCTGATATAAATATTTATTTGCTTTACTGGGAATCCACATTTAGTAAGAAACAATGTTTCTTGGAACAGTGAAGACAGCCCAGAGTTTCTACAGACTGTTTCATAGTCTGATTTCTCCCTCAATCATACGTGGCTATGAACACTCAAAAGCTATTCATATATGGCTTTTCTGGCCAAAACTTTGTCCTAATATCTGTTTAAAGGCCATTTAGGTATACAAAAAATTTGCAATCAGAAAAGTGTAACTTGTAATTCAGTAAAATAAATAATATTGAGATATAATATAATATGATATTATATATTGCAGCAAGCTTTTAGCGGACCTACTTTTATTTTCTCCTGTACATGATGTCAAATTAATTTGCATGTCAGAGTACTTTGCACTTAGTACATAGCTCTATTAATATTTGTACACTGAATGACAAAAATAACAAACGTATTACAACTCATTTATAAGTATTGAAGCCAAAGTAAATGCATTTATCATAGGTAAAAGCCAATCCTTCCAAAAAGGGTCAGTGTTGATCAAAATGCAGTTTTAGCACAGCTCTGAATTATGTGACTCATTCTACTTTCTAATATCCCACCCATACCCCAACTCAATACATCTAGAAGAATGGTTTTAAGTGAAGGATTTTTAGCTTTCATATTGAAGGCCTACAAAAGCCCATATTTTTAATGGAACATGAAACTATATAAAATTAAGAGTAATTTGGCAAAATAACACATTTTAATCTTTAAACAGAGTTTCATTATAAATGAACAGATTGTCTTGAAGGGAAGAATATTTGTATTTAGAAGATAGGCCAACCCACCATCACACCAATCCAAAAACATTTATATGTTAGTTTGATGAAATCAAAAAATCTGATTTTGAGCTGGCCAAATAGCTAACTGGATTAAAGCGCCTGCAGTAGGCGCAGGGGCCAGGAGTTCAATCCCCAAGCCTGCCGTGCCAGCCCCACTCCTAGGGCACGCTGAGAAGGGGATTGAGACTGGGTGTGGTGATGCATGCCTGTAATCCCAGCTCTTGGGAGGCTGTAAACAGGAGGACCACTATGAGTCTGATCTAGTAGTGAGACCCTGAACAGCCTGCAGGCACTTCCCTAAAAATAAAAAATAAAAAATTTGATTTTAGTCATAAATCTCTACAAAGGTAGTAACTTGATAATGTGAACATTTTGTAAGTTTTTTTCTGATTAAGATGTAGCAGACCAGTCACCACCTTAGATGTAATATATATATATATATATATATATATATATATATATATATATATAATTTATATAAATAAGTAAATATAAATAGATATATGTATATGTATCATTTTAGCAGTGTTCAGCAAGTAGTATTTTTTAAATATTTATATAAAATTATTTACTAAGACATTAAATTAATTTGACAGAAGTAATAAAGCTAGAATATTTGAAGAATTATTTATAACAAAATTTCACATGGTTTACTTCATATGGGAGGAGACAGAAGGAGGTGTGGATGACTACACCCAAACATCTTCTTTTTTTAAACACTGAATGGAAGTAGAAAAAGGGAATGATGGAAAAA
>PVKA01032254.1:0-18345 GCA_004027165.1 Ctenomys sociabilis
TGATATAATTCAGCTACATAAATACCTGTAAATATAATATCATGTATGCACCTTGTACAATACCAAAACATTATGAAAACAGTTTGCAATGTATTATTTCATCGACTCTGTATGGTTATGGTGTTTTGAAACTGTCTGATTGACATTTGTATTTCAATAAAATAAAAATAAATGGAAAAAAAAATAAAACAAAAAAAAATGTATCTATATATAATGGAATACTACCAGGATATTTAAAAGGACATATTTGTAGTGGTGGAGATATGCCTCGGTGACTTAATTGCTTGCCTGGCAAGGGCAAGGGCCTAAATTCAATCCCTGGAACCACAAAAAAGCTACATTGGCTTGTAAAGATAGCTCAGAAAACTAAGCACCTGCTTTGGTAAGTGAAGAAGTGCAGGGAACAGGGTTTGATCCCCAGTCTTACATATAATGCTGGCCCTGCCTCCGGGGGACACTGAGCTGGCGACAGAGTCTGGGCATGGTGGTACACACCTGTAATTCTAGAGCTGTTGAAGCTGAAAACAGAAAAAACACTATGAGTCTGAGCTGCGTAGTGAGACCCTGTACCAAATACATAAAATGAAAAAAAATGACACATTTGAGACATTTGCAGGAAAAGTTATACACTTTGCAAATATAATGTTAAGTGAAAGTGATCAGTCACATAAAACTAAGTACTGGATGGTTACTTTCATTTTGCTGAGACAAAATACATGGAATGAAAATGAAAAGGGATGGATAGAAAGTTACAAGAGGCAGACATCCTGCAAGACAGAAGTGGTCACAGGGAACAAGAATGATAGGTGAGGAGGAAGAGATGAAGAAATGAGAGGAATAAAGATGTGCCATGGCCAGGAACCCAAAGAATCAAATTATTGTGAACTGGGGCAGGGGAGATGGCTCAATAGAATAAGTGCTTCCCTGGCAAGTGCAAGGGGCTGTGTTCAATCCCTGGTTCTGCCAAAAAAAAAATATTGTGAACAATATGAGCTAAAGCAAATACCAACACGTATGAAGAAGGGTATAGGTGTACTGGACAAGGAGGAGAGAGAAGAAGGGGATTGAAATGTATAATGTGCATGTTACCACACCCAAGATAATGTTAAACATTACAAATTTCAAAATTGTACTAAAATATAAAAATTATAAAATATATAAGAAATTAGGCCCTCAAAATTTACAGACCCAATGAAAAACTGGGCCCTTGAAATGAGTAAGTATTTATCAGATGAAGTAAAATTAGCAAATAAATACAGGGTAACATGTATTGCTGCACAGTAAAAATGTTAGCAAAAACAGAGCTGAGGAGTTAGCTCTGTAGAATAAGTGATTACCTGGCAAGCACAAGGGCCTGAGTTCAATCCCCAGTTCTGACAAAAAAAAAAAAAAAAAAAAGGAAAAAGAAAGTGATTGGGGCCAGGGAGATGGCTCAGCGGAATAAGCACTTCTATGGCAAGCCCAAAGGCCTGAGTTCAATCCCTGGTTCCACCAAAAAAAAAAAAAAAAATGTTAAAAAATGTTAGCAAAAACAACACTGAAATCTCATGTCAGCCCAGAAAGAAAGGCTCTTCAAAAACCAAGTAATTGGAAATGCTGGCAGGCCTGTGAGGCAAAGGCAACCCTTTTCAGTGTTAGTAAGAACTTGTACTGGTACGACTCTGAAAATAGATATGGAGATAACTTCTAACTATAGCGCTAGAAATTAAATTTGATCCAGATATTTTCCTTCTAAGCATCTTCCCTTAATAATTTAAAACATCCTATCATGGTGCTACATGAACACATATATGTATAGCAACACAATTCACAGCAGCTAAGTCTTGGAAAAATTGTATATGTCACTCATTAGATGAACATATAAAGTGTGGCATATAGAAAACAGAATACTGTGCTTCCAAGAAGAAGGAGAAATTGGAATCATGTGAATGCAATTTCTTGCACCTTGAAAATATATTGTTAAGTAAATGAGATATATAAGGCTAAATATTCCCTGTCTTCTTTTAGACAAGAAATAGAATATAAAGAATACAAAGTCAGCTGGTGAGATAGCTCAGCAGTCTAAAGCACCTGCTTAGGCAAGCTTAGGCAGACAAAGGGGACCATGGTGGTTTGATCCCTGGCTCCACATGCTGCACCAGCCCTGCACTCAGGGTGGGCAGAACCAGCTAAAAAAAAAATACAAAGTCATTATGAAGACTGTGATAATTACATAGTACAAATACATGAGAAGAGGGAAGCAAGAAATGCTCTTTGTGGAAGGAAAGCAAGAGGAAGTGGATAAAAGAGGAAAGTATGTCATGAAAATAGATAAAGTTCCCACTATAAATGTAATTATTACATAGTATAACACAAAGCCTTACATACCTCATCCAAGTTCCTCCACTTGATGCTTGGCAGCAATTCTGGGCACGCCTGGATTGGACAGATGGACAAGGTTACAAAAGCACTCCTTTGGCTGGAGCATGACCAGAGATCAAAACTTCCCCTCTGCCTACCTGCACAATCATATTGTAATCCAAGGACATCACCTGTGACTCTAGGGGTAAAATTCAAACCACAGTGAAAGCTCTTCTTTCCTAAGTAGACATTCACTGTAATTGCTACTGTTCAGTATGGTTCTCAAAACATTATCCAAGCACAATCAGGCATAACAAATGAAAGGAATCATATAGGAATGGAAAAGTTAAATTGTTATTTGTACATGAGCTGATCCTCTATATAAATGACTGCCCAAACTCCAGCCAAATACTCATCAATGAGCAAATTCAGTAGCGTAGCAAGTTACAAAATTAACACAGAAAACTCAATAGTATTCCTGTATAATTAGAACCTCAACAAGGAAGAAATTATAGTAACTTATAAAGGAGTGTCATAAAAATGAAATCCTTATAAATTTGTCTAAACAGGTGACCCATAGATCTTTTTGGCAGCCTGATTAAGCAATTGAAATATATTTCACAAATGCAAAGACATCTCATGTTCTTTCATAGTCAAAAATTATACAGCCAAAATGGCAATAATTTGAAAATTATTATCCAGATTTAATATAATCAGAATCCAGGTACTAATAGTATTCTGCAAATAACTGGAGGAAACAATCCTAAAATTCATTTGGAAGCAAAACAGGCCTAGGACAGAAAAGGAAAGTTTATGCAACAAGAACAAGGGAGGGTATATCAAAATCCTAGACTTCAAGTCATATAACAGAGCCATCCTGATGAGCACAATGTGATGTTGGCAAAAAGTTGGACTTGTGGGTGAGCAGAATAGAAGGCAGCTTACAGAAACCATACAAAGGAACACAAATGTCTTTTCTTTGAGGGTAGGACCAAATCCTTTCACTGGAACAAAGGTAGCTTCTGTAACAAATGGTGTTGGGAATATTGGCTATTCACATGATGAAGATTGAACCCAGTCCTCTACTTCTCATTGAGCATTAAAATAAAATCAAGGGCTTGGGAGATAGCTCAGTGGTCTGAGTGCCTGCATGGCAAGCACAAGGCCATGGATTCAATCCCTGGTACTGCATGCTGTGCCAGCCCTTGAACCCCGGGCATGGTGGCACATGTGTGTAATCCCAGTGCTAGGGAGGACGAGACAGGAGGATCAGTATGAGTTTGAGCTACATTGAGAGACCCTGTACCAAATAATTAAATAAGCACATAAATAAATAAATACTTTTAAAAACACAAAAGTAAAATAAAATAAAAATAAATATCTAAATATCCATATGAAAACACAATCTGCTAGACAACAAATAAAACTCTGACAGACTTATGCATAGACAATGACTATCACTACCTTAAAGCAGTTGCACAAGAATTAATACCAAGAATCAACAAATGCGATCAAATTAGGTGAGAAAGTTTTTTCACAGCAAAGGAAACACCCAAAATTCCAATCTAATCCTCAGACAAACTACTATTATATATAATACATAAAGAACTAAATTTACATGAGCCTCCAAAAATAAACGTCCAATCAATAAAAGGTCATCTAAATTAATAGATCCTTTTCAGATGAAGAAATTCAGGCATCCAATAAAGACATGAAAACTGTTCAGCATTGCTGACCATTCATAAAATGGAAATGAAAACAACAGTGACATTGCATCTTACTCCACAACAATGGCTGACTTCAAAATATCAAATGCTAGCAAATGCTACCCAGCCTGCGAGGTAAAATGAAAACTTTTTCACTCGAGGATAAACTGGTACAACCAGGAGAAACTTCAGGCAGGAGATTCTTAAGAGAATAGCAGTAGAGTTAACATTCACTTTTGACATTCTCTTTCTGAAAGCACTGAAGACATCATAATAGAGTGATGCATACATATCCATGTTTATGACATTCACAATAGCTAAAATAGAGAAGGCTTATATATCTGTCAGCTGATAAATCAATAAGGAATATTTAGTATTTATATAAAGGAGTATTACTTTCCCATAAAAATGTTAAGCCTGAGCCACATGTAGGAAAATATGTGCACCTTGAGACCTTAATATTAAGTGATATAAACCAGACACATAGCTGAAATACTGCAAGGTTCTCTTATATGAGAAACTCAAAATATGCATAAAGAAAGGGAGACAGCTTAGTGGCATAAGTGCCTGCCTGGCAAGCGCAAGGTCCTGAGTTTGATTCCCTGTACTAAAAAAAAATTGTGGATAAAGAACAAAATAAAAGATATAAAAGCAAATAGGTAGACAGATGTTTAGTATGTGGGCTGGTGAGCAAGAGATGGAGGTAGCGGGGATGGAAAGGAGTCATGATATCAAAAAGATGGATTTGTGAAGTGTGCACATGCAGAATACTTCTACAAAAAATGTCATTATCTACTGTAAACATGTATAAATACACACACATCAAATATATACACATATATGCATATATAATAACATGCATAATACACCTGCATAAATATACAAAATGTGTGAACATATAACATACACACATATATATAAAATATACATACATAGGCATATATCTAATATCATACATATGTGTATGTGTGTGTTTATGAAAGATAAATTTAGGGGAGAAGAAAAGGATGAGGGAATAAATAATTTAATAAGCCATGTACATGTATCAACTCCCCTAGCTGCATGCCATCTCCTGTACCTTGTGTGGCAGGGCAGGCAAGACAGGCTTTTTCACATGCTTGGGACATCCTTGCTGTGGCTGGGATTTCCTCAGTTTCCCCTGGTGTTCTCACCTTGGTCTAAGACTACCCAGGTCCGCTTTTCTCTTTTTAACTGAACCTCCACTCTCAGGAGAAAGCTCTGAGACAGGGATGTTCTCTGTGTTTCAGGCTAGAGATGAACTCACTAGGTACATAAGCAGACCTCAAACTTTGGGTGCTTGTGCTTCAGGGACTTGAGGGCTGCAAATATAGTCATGGGCTACTGTTTCTAGGTCTCATATGCTAATTCATAATATACTTTGAACAGTCCACAAATATACAACATTTGTTTCACAATTAGTAAAATATCAGTATTTGCATTAGATTTTATTGTCATTAATATGAAATTTTGGATATATTCAGTTTTGGTGTTACATAGATAACACCATGGTGAGGATTATATGAATTCAAGTTTGGAAAACTAATATTTTGCTAGAAGTCACACACGAGAAGCCAAAGAGCAACTATTTCTTCCTAGCTGTTTGTTATATTAAGAAAGTCTTTATTATGTGTATTTTTCATGTATTTAGTACAAGGTCTACAAAGTGTCCCTATGTCCATTCTCAAACACCTTCTCAGCGTGCGCTGGGGGCAGAGCTTTTACAGCACACTGGGGATTGAACCCCGGTACCTCTGTCAGCCTAAGCAGATGCTTTAATCCTCTAAGTTATCTGGCTGGCCCTGTTATGTATATTTAAAATGTGCAAATAAACTTAAATGATAAAATGCATATATAGACACACAGAAAACAAGGTCTTTACTGGTAAAAATGAAATGTGAGTTTAGGAAAACTGCATGGCTAAAAGTTATAAGCCTCTGACAATATAATTCATAGATCCTCTAAAGCCTGTCTATAGCTAGTTCTTCTGGGATCAAAGTGAATATAAAACTTAGTTAATATGTTGATAAGAGCAAGAAGATTAGTTGCTCATAACAATAGTTTCTGAAAAGTGGCTCATTTTTACATAGTGAGTAGGTATGTCATATTAGATAAGTCACAATTCCAACTTGAAAAATTCCTCCCCTCCCCACATACACACGTAATGGTTAACATTGGCACCAGTAAACTTGGTGCCATGGTTTCTTCAACTAGAAGGGAAAGTGTGTTGTAGTTACTAGTAATGACTTACCCCACATAAAACCTCCTGAAACTATATGGGCTACATGGCAAACACATGACTATTAGTCACCACATACATTTGCATAGGTAGAGGAAATTACGGGTAACTTCTTTAAACTGTTTGGGAGGATGGTGAAATGGCTTAATAGACTAAGCACTTCCCTGGCAAGTTCAAGGTCTGTGTTCAAACCCAGTTCTGCAAAATAATAATAATGATAATAATAATAATAATAATAATAATAATAATAATAATAATAATGATAATAAATTAAAAAATACACTGTTTGGGGGCCAGTGAGATACTCAGCGATCTAAGGCACCTGCTTAGGCAAGCTTAGGCAAGTCTGCGGGGACCACAGTTGATCCCTGGCACCACACTACATTTCAGCCCCGCCCCCAAGGTGGGCTGAACCAGCCACAAAAATATTAATTAAAAAAATTGATTTGTATATTTCTTTTGCTGAACAAGCTTTACTACTGCCACGCTAAGTATTCTAATGCTGACTTGTAGCTCATTAGAGATGCTGAAACCTGTTACCATCATATAAATAATCTGCTATTCTGTGGAATTAAAAGAACATAACCCTAAAAGTTCCTGGAAGAGACAGCTTCTGGGGGACAACCTGCTCAGCCCCTCCCCACTCCAGTTCCTCTCTTTCCCTCAATAAATATATTCTGCTCACAAAAAAAAAGCATAACTTGTTCTTGTATCCTTTTTCTGTTCTTTTAAGGCAACCAGGGATTGAACTCAGGCCCTTGTGCGTGCCAGGGAAGCACTTACTCTACTGAGCCATTTCCTCGGCTGTAAAGTCTTGATTTCCGCCGACTGCTCAGCTCAGAATTCTGCACCACGTGGTGCAGGGCAGAAAATGGAGGCTTTTCTAGAATATTTTGTCACCATTTCTCTGAGGTGCGGACTTTTCATTTCTCCTTCTGCCCCTATTTTGGCCTAAATTACCCAGGTCCTATCAAATCCTCTCCCCTGACACCCAGCACTCAGCACAGGCCAACACTCCACACTCTGGGATGCCTGAGGCCAAAGTGCGCCCCTCCTGGACATTTTTTCCCGGCTTGCTATACTCACTACTGATGTAGACTGGATTGTTTGGGATATCCTCTCTCTGTGGTGGTTTTCCTCACTCTCCCCATGGCGTTTCACCACAAATCTTAACCCAGCCCACCCACACAATTCTCACTGGAAGTTGGCACCTTAGAACAGGACCTCAGCAGCTCCGACGCGAAGCTGCAATGGCCGTTGGTGGGCAGCACACCCGGAAATGTGCGCAGGGTCTCTCAGGGCTCACGGCAGGAGAGGAATGCAATTTTCAAGGTCCCCTCTGTCCTGGTGGGAGGTTCAGCTTCTTGGTTCCTAGCGGAGCCGGAACCACTTATTTTTTTCTGCACACTTAGCCCCATTCCCTTGATACTATGTATCCACCTCCCAGGGTACACCGAGCCTGACCCTCATTGTAACATTTTGGCCCCTGGATGATCTAAGGCTCAGAAGAGGCACAGATCTGAGGAGTTTCTTGATCCATGCTCTGGTGTAAGACTTTCTGACTGTCTTTTCAAGTCTGAATTTAAAACTTGATTGAGCCACTGCTCTCTGCACCTCTCCTCTGACACTCAGGTAAGCACTGTCACTCAGTTCTCATCCGATTACTGAACAGTCAGTGTACATCATATCCTAGAATATGTGACAGGGACAGAAAATGATTTTCCAGAACCCTTCTGTCCTCCTAACATTTGGCTCCTTCCCCACAGATTTACATTCTGAACTTCTCCATTTGTGATATTCAATAAGATTTAACTATGTGCAGATATGTGGTATTTGCCAATTAATTTAAAATTAAAGTAAAATTGTACCTCCTCAGTGACACTAGACACATTTTAGTACTAAATGACAACATGTGATGACAGAATCATATATTAGACAGTGCTAGATAAAAGCATTTATGTTTAAATAATACTTCCACCTAGAGAAATATTGAGATTCCTAGAGAGGTTTAGGCTTTAGCTCCCACTGAGGTCCATCTGGTCAGTGAGTGAAGAAGCAGTAAAACAGTGAATCTTGCACATGCAAGACCAACACTGCCAGAATGACGAACTTTCTCAACCTTCACCTATGGGTTACTTGCTCCTGATTTTTTTTTTTTTTTTTATCAACTGATACAGACATGAGTTACAGTCCTGCCAGGTAATGAATGACCTGCTCTTTCATAAGAAGGCCATGAAGGTCTTGTATACTGAGAAGAGAGATATATCCACAGGATCCCCTTGAACATGTCTTGAGAATCTTCTGCATGGTTTCTATGGTAACTGGGCAAGGTCACTTTTCATAGACTGGGAAAAAACATACAAAGTAGGGGGAAAATTCTTGAGGGAGGACAGTCTGTCTTACACCAACCAGTGAACTACTGTGATGGACAAAGGGATATGGAACTACAGGTTTTTTTTTTTGTTTTTTTTTTTCCTTTCAGAGTTAAGGAACTTATCCAAAGTTCTTGTGCCTTTCATTCTAACAAATACTCCTTTGTCTCTTCAGCCCCAAAGAAGTAGCAAAACATGCAGATGGTGGAGAGGCAGAAGCCTGGTTTAGGGAAGATGTGGTTAAAACTGCTTGAAGTGCTAAGGCAGGTAGAGAAGTCTGAGTACCTCACTGCATTTTCCTTCTCTTGCATTCCTGATTATGATTAACCCTTATGCACCTACATGAGGTGAGATGGCCTTTTGAGGCAAATTCATCCTGTCTTCCCCTTGGAAGTAGCTTTAGATCAATTCTACTTTCCTTATTGCTGACTGATGAGGATCCTTTTATTTGATCATCAGCAAGAAAATAAACCTAAGCATAGTAATTTAAGTGCTCTTCAGCAGTACCAAGAGCAATACAGGTGATGGCAGGGGCCAAGGGCACCCTGGAAATACAGCACGCTGGTCTTGTGCTTTAGCAGCCAGAGGCAGTAAGAGCACACTACCTGTGCACTAAACGTTCTCATGAGAATTGCTCTATGAAGACAGCTACACATGTTGAGGACCCATCCTCTGAGGGTGGGAACTTTCCGCTATGAATTTAGCACTTTGAATTCTTAGAAATATTCTCTAAATCAAGGCTCATATCTGTACAAACTGCGTGTGCATTGCCTGCTTTCAGCTTGGGTTTTGAACCTGAGTCTATTTAACAGGGAATGGAAAGGATGTTCCTTGTATATTTCTGTTGGATGCACATCTTCATTGCTCTGAAATCATGCAGTAAGAACTGCTTAAACACAGATAGTGTTTCTGCATGTTACCACCAGGACTGGGTCCTGCCTTGGGCTGAGCAGATGGTATCAGGGATGTAGAACTCATAAGGCTTCAAGTAGGTATGGGGAAGGTGCAGAGTGTGGACCAGTGGAGCACAGGAACAGGACAAGGAATCCAGCAGCCAGCACAGGGATTTGGGTGTTTTGGTCACACCACCTGCCATTCACAATGGTGGGACCTTGCAGATGTCAGGAGACTGATAGGCAAATCTCACCAACCTGAAGGTATGAAAGATGCCCTGCAATTAGCTCTGTTGGGCAGCCTCTTCCCAAGGCCTTCAAGGAAAGAAACAGCTTGCTCCTGTCAAAGGAAGCAAGCATAAGTGGTTGAATATCCTGAGCATGGATAAAGAGACATCAGTGTGCTGTGTGGCCTTACTCCTGGGTTCTCCCAATGTCTCCTATGGACATGCTGCAAGGAATAGGCAATTGGTCTGCTAGTATTTCTGTTTACTTGTAGACTAGTCCTCACTGACCTGGACTTTTATGATATGAAGTTTGCAGTTGGAAGTTCTTCTTAGCAGAAGGATCATCAAGTGACCCTCATTACAAGTGGAGTACAATGCAGGGAAGTCAAGTGGTGAGTGCAAGAGGGCATGTAGTGTCAGCAGTGTGGTCACTTATTAGGTGCTCCATCCATAGCAACAAATATGATTTTTAAGACAAATTTTTCATCCACTCTGGGTGGAAATTCTCCCGCTGTTTTAAGTCCTACCTCCTAGGGTGGAGATTCATTAGGTACAGACTCACTGACATTTCCATATTCTGAAAATGATAGCAAAAGGAGTTCTTAATCTGTCGTTAGCATTTGTCTTTTTGTCCCCTCACGATAACCTCTGTTTTTTGTTTATATTTTGTGGCTGGCTCAGCCCACCCTGCGGGTGGAGCTGGTATCAAACTTTGGTACCTGTGAGCTTGCCTAACCTTGCCTAAGCAGGCCCTCTAGTCCACTGAGCTAATCTCTCATTTTAGCAGGCTGAAGAATTTCTCCTGTCTTTGGATTAAACAGAATTCTGCTTGCTACCTATGTGTAGTTTCTACAGCCCATGATTTACTTTTCTGAACATCACATCTAGCTACATTCAGTATTTTGAAAACCACTACTTCCCTGTGGGAAAGGCTATAGACCAGAGCCTGCAGAAGGAAGGTGTATTTTTAAAATTATTTCAGATTAACAAAAAAGCACATACTCCCTATTCAGATGGTGTTTGGCAGAGTGCAGCCTTCACAGATGTTTTTGCTTCTTCTGTGGTGATATGTATCGTCCTGCGTTACTCACAGTGCATCAAGGAGCTATGGCATAGGACCACCTGTATTAGTATATGCACCTGTATTCTGTGGACAATTTTTTTTTTATAATTCATTGCATTTGAATCCATAAAACATGTTCAGATTGTCTCAAAAGTTATGCTAGTTGACCTTCCCAGACAAGGGATAGATTGTGGTGCATGTTAAACTACTTTCACCTCTTTGGGGATGTTAGAACATGAGTCATTTTGCTACTCTACTAGACAGAAGAGTGTCTGTACATTGTGGTCCAAAGTTTACACTTATGTCAGAAAGGCTGTTTCCAAGTGACTGTTGTCACAGGCAGGGCCTTTTACATCTCCTGGGACAGGGTTGGTGATCCTGGACAGGTCGCTGGGAATAGGGTGCAATCAATGCCTATTCAGTTTTACATTATTAATTCAGGCAGTAATTCAGTGACTTGGACAAACGTTATTTCTACACCCTGACTGATATTATTTTTCTCTTTTCTTTTTCCAGAACCAGGGTTTGAACTCAGGCCCTTGTGCTTGCCAGAAAGTGCTTATTCCACTGAGCCATCTCCCCAGCCCTCGGTATTATTTTTCATTCTCGGTGTATAGCACTAAATTCAGAATCAGAGCTGGGTTCAGGATGGGACAGAAATGGAACTGGGTGGCCTCACACTAAGTGGCTAGTGAGGACCTTCTCATTCAGCACACAGGGGTGCTTATACATTTCCATGCTTATTACATCTCACCTTCATCTATAAAATGGGTTTTATACCTTTTTATTATAGGCCCAGTGGAAAACATAAAATATATTAAAATACTTAGCAGACTTTATCACATACATTGAGTAATTGGTGTTAAGCAAGCAGTTCTAATGTGAACATAATCTCAGTGCTACTGTTTGCATTTAGATGTCCCACCAGAACCTCACTGGGGCATATATGGTGCTTTTCCTGAGGTGGCTGGACCAAGAATGTGTGATTCAGGAAGTGATTCATGGCACAAAGCTAGGTAGGTTCTACGGTTCCAGGATTAAAGGTATGGATACTCCTCACCCTAAATAGTCTGTATAAAAGGAAAATGGGAAGAAAAACAGCGTTAAGGCCCCATGTTTCTTTCCCTGTCTTCACCTGGTTTGAACTGTTTCTCCTATGAAATTATCCTTTGTCGTGTGCTTCTCTTTCTAAGAGTCAACTAATTGTGGACTGAAACCAATACAAAGTGAAAGTCAAATAAATCTTTCTTGCTTCAGTTTGTGGTTGTATTTTGTCCCAGCAACAAGAAATTTAAAACAGCAGTTGGTACGAGAAAAGTGGGGTTATTGCTATGACTGTACTTCACCATGCGGTTTGGAAGTCTTTGAAGCTGGCTTGTTGGAGGGAGAAGAATTTAGCAAAGTTCAGAAATGAAGGTTGAAAATATAGAGTCTCAATGCCTTAGGTAGAATATTATGGATAGTGCTCAGAAGTCTGAAAGGCTCATAGAAATGCTCCTGGTAAAGATCAAGCCAAGGAGATTTCTGTTGAAAGGACTGAATTGGTTTTTGGACTCCAGATGATGTTTGTGATATCTTCACAGAAAGTGTGTGTTTTTTGCTCCTCTCCAGACACTTTGCCTGAGTCTGCAATAACAGATAGCAGAAAAATTAATGTAGCAGAAGAAATTTCAAGGCAGTCTAATGTTTAGGCCACAGCATAGCTACTGTTGTGGACTTTTAGCCTTATTCACACTGAGGTTCAAGAGAAAAATGCCAGCATTTGAGTTTGGTCAGAAGAAAAGTTGCAGTAAAGCTGTGGGAAAAGAAGACAGAGAAGAGGAGATTTTTCTTGCTGAGAAGGAAGAGGAGAATAGAAACAAAGGCCAGGGGATATCACGAGAAGCACAGGGCTTCATCTTTTGCAGCCTCAAAATTGCAAATGTGAAACTTTGCTCTGAGAAGAGAGTCCCAGAATGCCAGGTTCCAGAATGGCTTTGACCTACAGAATTTCTTCCTCAGGCAGCTAAATTCTCCAGGTAGAAGAAAAGGAAGCCTGTTGAATGCTAACTTGGTGGCAGACCTTAGCATCATTTAACTGGGCTGAGTTTAGGTGCATGCAGAATGGAACTGTGGGAAGGTTTTTACTCACATTTCAATAAATTCTGTGAAGCCAGGAAATCTGCCCTGGAATAACATTATGTGAAGCTGTGAGTGTGAAGGCAAAGGGAGAAATCTGAGGAGTCTGGAGAAACCAGAAACATGGATCATCTGAGGAAAGTGGCAAGGAAATAGCAGAGCCATACCTATATAGAAGCCATGGGAACTAAAACCACTGGTTGTCTCATAGGGCTGAAGCCACCAAATCCCTCTGGAGTCAATAACTTTCCATGGATTGCCAGGGATGCTGGAAGTGGAATTGTAGGATTTAATATTTCCCTTGTTGGATTTGGGTTTTTCTTAGATCCAATTTATTTTTATCCCCCTCTTTGTAACTTTTGGAATGGATAAATCTATTCTGTGTCATTAAATTTTGGAAGCTTATAATTTTCTTTTCATTTATACAGGGTCTTACAGTTATGAATTTGCCACAAATCTCAGAGTGTCTGAACTTGGACTTTTGAGTAATGCCGAAACTGTTAAAAATTTTACAACTCTAAGAGATGGAATAAATGCATTTATGAATAAAAATATATGCATGAGTCTTTTGGTGGGCACATACAGAATGAAACTGGCTTATGTTTAGATATCCCCCAAGGTCTAATGTGACCATAGGTAGAGCTCTTTCAGATGTGGGTGGATCTAGAGTTTGTGACACAGAAATTGGTTCATTGTACAATTCTAGGATACCTTGGATTAAAGGTATGAATGCTAAGTGCCCTATATAGTCTGTCTAAAATAAAGGGAGGAAATGCTAAGCTCCTTTGGTGCTTTAATGTCTTTTGCCTACCATAAACTCTTTCCTCTCTGATGTCTCTCTGTTGTGCTACTATGCCTTGGATCCAGCCTGTTATGGCATGATGCTTCTCAAACTGTGAGCCAAGGTTCATTTCCCCCTTTCATCTTTACTGGTGGGTAAATTGTCTCAGCAACAAGACCTTGAGGAACTAGCTTAAGTTTTTTTTTTTTTTTTTTTTTTTTTTTGGCGGAACCAGGGATTGGACACAGGCCCTTGTGCTTGCCAGGGAAGCACTTATTCCGGTAAACCATCTCCCTGGCCCCTAACTAACTTACCTTTCTGCAAAAATTTTTAGAGTATTTCCCAGGGAAGTTAGGTTATTAGGAAACTATAGAAAAGCAGACAAAAATGCTACTCAGTAAACAACTCCCCAGTATGTTCTCCGCAAAATAAGTATAGTTGATTAGATAATGGGAAGTCTGTCCCTGTTAGGTGCAACTAAATTACAGTTCCTGGGTGAGGAACATATTCCTCTTCTTGCCAGCTATTCTCCCAATGAAACTCTTGTTTTCAATCATGTTACCATCACCAAAAGTTTTGCTTTGGAGTTCAGGAGGCCTCTATGACAATGCAACACAATAACTTGGCCAATCTGGTGACAAGACCAGCTCAGCACAGATTCATTTCCAAGAAAAACAAGAAAAATTATATATTCTGAAACTAGTAGCATAAACTTCGTTGCAAAAGAAAATAATTGAAAAGTAGCCCAAATTTAGACCTTCCATAAGCATACTGAAGTTACTTGCTAATAATGAGGAGAGTCTATAGAGGGAAACACATTTGGTTAGCCAGTCATCTGACCAGTTGCATAACTGGCCAATGGTACTGGCAAGATCATGTCCATTTATAAGAGTGTTGAACAAAACTCTATTCATGAAAAGAAGTTGGCCACAGGGAAGCCAAGCAAATGGGTACTAGAAACTCCACACCCAAAGAACAGCAAAGCACTTAAGCAGGGATACTGGGGCCTCACTTCACTTGAAAATAACTCATCTCACAAGAAATCCTTGCAAATGTCAAGCATCAGTCCTTTGGTTCCTGCACTGTTGAAGTCCACTTTTTTTCATAGCTATCCGTCACTCAGCTTCACACATCATCCTCAACCACTACACACAGCAGACTTTCTTCCTCTCAGGTTGTCATTTCAGGGCTAAGATACCTCATCTGGCAGTCTGGCCCTGGTTACCTTGCAGCTGCATTATAATCACTTCCTACAGGAGGAACTTCAGTTACCCTAAACCACATAGTGCTGCAGCTCACGATTCACCCGTGAATGCTCTCTGCTGGACTTCACCCAGTCAGTGCTGTTACCTGCACTTTAGATCCTGGAGGCCATCTCTCTGACACCTGACATTTGTGTTTCTCTTGGTTTCCAGCATTCCATGGGGGTATCTTTGATCTTGCTCAGTTCCATGTGCTCATATCCATCGTAGATGGAGACCTCCAAAGAGTACACATGCAATTAAATTTTGGTGTCAATGTACCTTACTTTATTGATAGTAAACTTTCCCAGTATAATTGAAGATACCGAACATGTTCATGTATACATATATCATTTCATACTTTGCCTCCACATGAGAAGAGAAATAAGGTCAAAAATTGATTTTATTGTTATATTTATTTCTCCTCTCAATCTTAAATGATATATATTTCTTACATATATATATATATATATATATATATATATATATATATCTTACATATTTCAAAATAAACTGTACTCTATTCTATCACAAAAGAAATGTAAAGACTCCAAGTTGGTTTCACAAAACACAAAAGACTGCACATGAAAGAGCAATATCACATTCACATCAAATATCGGTATCAGAAACCTAAATGTGAATTCATCAAATGAGAAGTGCAAGATATATTTCAATCTTGCAAAACTGGAGCAAGATGTCAGCACTACACAGAATACACAGATCAATTTCTAATTAACTCAAATAAAACAGATACCACAATGGTCTCTTCTGTATGTTCCTCTCCAAACTTTGCTTGTAATACTTAGAAAACAGCCTGTTCCTCAGAGACACACACTGAAGATTGGTCCCCATTTCCCATGAAGCAAAAGCTCAGCTAGTGGTCATGCTTCAACAATCCCTGTTTCTGGAACGTGGCTTTCTGTATTGGTGGCTCATAACTTATGTATGGGAAGCCTCTTGTCTCTCGATATAAGTTAAAATCTCCCCTATAAATTCTGGCCACATGTAAATTCATCTTAACGGTTTCATCAAGTGTCCTCAAACTCCACAGGAACGCAGTGAGCAGGATGAATACTGAGCACTTGTCAACACTGCAGATGCCCTTCCTGGACCAAATCTGTGATGAATTTTCAAGGATCTCCATTAATAAAGCACTCCCTTGAGATGATATTTCCTTTATCCCCAGAACTTTCCTTACGGCCCTCTCACTGGCAACATTTCCCTTTAAGAAGATATTTTTCTTCTTCCCTTCCCCCTTTTCCAACCCACTATATCTTTAATAATATAACCATTAAGCTGTATTAATCTTCATGCAGTTAATTCTATAAAATTTATTTATTTAGACTCAGGGTCTAACTTAGATTCAGGGTCTCACTATACAGTTTAGATTCTTAGAGGGCCTCCTGTGTCAGCCTCCCCAGCGACAGAATTCCAGGCTTGTGCCACCATGCCCAGTCTAGGTGGCTAGCTCAGCATGCTCGGGGGTGGGGCTGGCATGGTATACGGTGCTGGGGATGATTGATCCTTGTGCTTGCTAAGCAGGTTCTTAGTCCCCTGAGTTATCTCCCTGGCTCTGAAGGCATACTCAATATTGCACAATGGATTTGAGTTTGTATTCAACATCACAAATCTATTTCAGTATCTATACTAATTGGTTTCTGTTATATTACTATCTTAGTTCTTTGAAATGAAGCAAATTTTTTTATGTATTTGGTACAAGGTCTCACTAGCCAATTCAGAATCTTACTGATCCTCCTGTTTTCAGCCTCCCCAGCGATGGTGTGCACCACCACACTGTCTCAGTGGTCAACTTAGTGTGCCCAGGGGTGGGGGGTCAGAGTGGCATGTGGTGTTGGGGAATCTAAGTGAAGAACTTGAGCTTGCCAGGAAGATTCTTAGATCATTGAACTGTCTCTCTGGCCTAATTCTATAAAATTATTGTTGACAATTTTCTACCATTATCAAATCTATAGCTATCACATTTAGTACACATTAGCTATATCTGTATTGCAGTAATGTTTACACTATAATTGTGGATTTCTATTCTACTGTTAAGGGTGGTACTTATTTTGTTGTGCTTGTATGTCAATGTCCAGTTCTTCTTGGATGGTGCCACTGTATCTAATTTGCTTGACACTGCCAGCTCATGTAGCTGTTGACATTCAGAATTTTGAGTTTCTACATTAGACTCCTGCCCAACTAAGAGAAGAAACATTCCCAAACAGATCTGTTATTCACATGTTCAAGAGCTGGGAAAACTGGCAGTTTCTGGAAGCTCCCCTGTAACAGTTCAGCCAACTTGCAGCTACCTCATACACCTGAACAAACAGAAAGCTGATTCTATGGCAAACCACAAGAGAAAAGCTATGCCTGCCAACATCTCCCTTACCCAACTCCACCCTGTCCATCACCTAGCCTTACGCCCCCTGTCCAGAGACATTTAACTGTGTAACTTCATCAGCAATGTCCCCATCCCCTCCTAAGCTCCTCTATAAAATATGCTCTTATTCCTTGTTCAGGGACAATGATATTTTCACTTTTGGCCTGGCACCACTTGGTCTGCAATAAAGTCCTTGCACATCACTTAACCTCTGTCTGTCTTGGTGGTCTCAGCTGTTCTTCTGTTTACAATGTATACTGCCCATATGCCACCACTCATTACCATTGTGACATTAATAATTCCAGTGTACATTACCAGACAACCTGGCATTGTTCTAGCTTTGGTGGCACATATAACATGCAACTTGTTGTTGGCCCAATCACACTGTACCATGATTTCCAAAATTAACTCAGTACATAAGATATTAGGACATAGAAAAGGAATGTACTATTCCATGCTCAAACTATATCCCTGAAAAGCAGGATATTTAAATTGATCTTTGTACTAGCACCAAATTCTTTCTACTCTACCATAAACTTCAGCACAAACCAAACCAAATAAATATAAAAACAGAAGGCAAGTAAGTTCTACCCAAATCATCAAATTGCCATCAGGCCAAGTCTCTGGGAAGGGCTGAGTAGACTACCATAAGCCACATAACCAAATCATTTGATATGATCACAGAGGAGGTTACAAGATACATGAAAGAGTGATCAAAGAGTATGGAACTAAACAGAAAATGGAAGTAATATCAAAATGATCTAGGAACTTTCAGAAGTGTTTAACAAAAAGCCATTTGAGATAAACAATAGCACAAACAATACAAATTAACATTTTAGCAAATAATTACAGTCCAAGAAAAGATCTCCATTAGAAATCTAAGAGAGGAGCCTGGGAGATGGCTCAGTGGAATAAACACTTCCTTGGCAAGCACCAAGGACCTGAGTTAAATCCCTGGCTCTGGAAA
>PVKA01032255.1:0-25484 GCA_004027165.1 Ctenomys sociabilis
AAAAAAAAAAAAAAAAAAAAAAAAAAAAAAAAAAAAAAAAAAAAAAAAAAAAAAAAAAAAAAAAAAAAAAAAAAAAAAAAAAAAAAAAAAAAAAAAAAAAAAAAAAAAAAAAAAAAAAAAAAAAAAAAAAAAAAAAAAAAAATCAAGTACAAGTGATAAGGAACCAAAAGGATAAAATCACCACAGACCCAGTGGAAATTCAGAAGATTATCAATAGTTACTTCGAGAATATTTATGCTCACAGAATACAAGACACAGAAGAAATGGACAGATTCCTCAAAAGGTACAAATTACCAAAACTGAATCAAGAAGATATAACAACTCTCAATAAGCCGACAACAGCCAATAAAATATGAAACAGAATAAGAAGCCTACCAACAAAGAAAAGTCCAGGTCCTGATGGACTCACAGCTGCATTCTACAAGAAATTTATAAAAAATATAATTCCCACACTCCACAAACTCTTTAGTGAAGTTGAAAAGGAAAAAGTCCTCCCAAAATCATTTCTGGAGGCAAGTATAATACTGATTCCAAAACCAGGGAAAGACACAACCAAAAAGGAGTACTACAGGCCAATCTCCCTCATGAACATAAATGCAAAAATACTCAACAAAATAATGGCAAATAGAACACAGCAAATCATCAAGAAGATCATTCACCATGACCAGGTAGGATTCATCCCAAGGATGCAAGGATGGTTCAATATTCAAAAATCTATAAATGTAATACACTATATTAATAGACTGAAATCTAAAAGCCACATGATCATCTCAATTGATACAGAGAAAGCCTTTGACAAAGTCCAACACTCATTCATGTTCAAGGTCCTACAGAAAATTGGAATAGATGGACTCTATCTTAACTTGATAAAAGTCATCTATGACAACCCAAAAGCTCATATGATCCTAAATCGGGAAGAACTGAAATCTTTTACTCTTAAGTCAGGTACAAGACAAGGATGTCCTCTATCACCCTCCTATTCAATATAGTCTTGGAATCCTTAGCAACAGCCATGAGAAAAGAGGAAGAAATAAGGGGAATAAGAATAGGTAAAGAAGAAGTTAAATTATCACTATTTGCAGACAACATGATACTTTACTTGGAAGACCCCAAATATTCCACCAGGAAACTGATAGAACTGATATAGAAATTCAGTAGCATAGCAGGATACAAAATCAATACTCAAAAGTCAATACCATTCCTCTACACAGATAACAAGCACACTGAAAGGGAAACAATAGAAAAAATACCTTTTACAATAGCACCGCAGAAAAAGAAATACTTTGGGATTCATTTAATCAAGAAAGTCAAAGATCTTTTCACGGAAAATTACAACACCCTAAGAAAAAATGTGGTGGAGGGTTTCAGAAAATGGAGATATTCCATGCTCCTGGATAACAAGAACGAACATTTTGAAGATGGCCATACTCCCAAAATTGCTGTACAGATTTAATGCAATCCCTATCAAACTGCCACGAAAATAATCCCAGACATAGAGAAATCAATCCTACAATTTATTTAGAACCACAAACGACCTAGAATAGCAAAGCCAATCTTGGCCAATAAAGACAAGGCAGGAGGCATCACAATTCCTGATTTGAAATTATACTACAAAGCCACTGTGATAAAATCAAGACAGTATTGCCAACAAAATAGACCTGAGGATCAGTGGAATAGATTAGAAGATGCAGAGGCATCTACGAAAACACTCAACCACCTTATCTTTGACAAAGGAGCTACACAAACTCCCTTTCAAAAGAAAGATAGCCTCTTTAACAAATGGTGCTGGAAAACATGGCTTTCTACATGCCAAAAACTAAAACTTGACCCAACTGTATCACCGTGCACTAAGTTAAAGTCAAAATGGATTAAAGATCTGAACATTAAAACAGAAACACTCAATCTCCTGGAAGAGAAAGTAGGAGGAACTCTTGAAGACATAGGGGTAGGTAAAGAATTCATGAACAAACATATATTTTCACAGAAGCACTTGAAAGAATCAACAACTGGGATCAACTCTTCTTAAGGAGCTTCTGTATGTCAAAAGAAATTGTCAACAGAGTGAAAAGAAAACCCACAAACTTTGAAAAAATCCTGACTAATAAACAATCAGAAGGAGGTCTAATGTCTAGAATGTATAAAGAACTAAGACATAACAAGGCCCTCAAATTTAAAGACCCAATTCAGAAACGGGCATCTGAGATGAATACACACTTCTCAGAAGACGAAATTAAAGAAGCAAATAAAGATATGAAAAAATGCTCCACATCGCTAGTCATCCATGAAATGCAAATAAAAACAACACTGAGATACCATCTCACTCCAGAAAGAATGGCTATCATAAGGAAATCAACCAACAGCAAATGTTGGAGAGGTTGTGGGGAAAAGGGAACACTTCTCCACTGCTGGTGGGAATGTAGACTGGTACAGGCATTGTGGAGGTCAGTGTGGAGACTCCTCAAAAGAGTAGGACTAGAAATCCCATTCAAGCCAGTTATCCCCCTACTGGGAATTTCCCCAAAGGATCTGAAAACATTGTATCATAGTGATGTATGTGTATCTATGTTTATAGCAGCACAGTGTTTGATAGCAAAATGTTGGAAACAACCAAGATGTCCATCACATGAGGCATGGTTGAAAAGATGTGCTATTTCTATATAATGGAGTATTATGCAGCTATTAAGAATGATAAGTTTGAAGCATTTATACTGAGTGGATGCCACTTGAACATATACTCATAAGTGAAATAAAGCAGACACACAGGTGTCAATATTGTACAGTCTCCCTAGTATAACAAACAAAAAGCAGAAATACAAAAGGAAATGTACAACAACAACTAAAATCAATTGAGTCCGATAAGGCAAAGTGAATGGCATATGCAGCAGGATACTAATCAGCTTTTCTTCTGGATGGTTAACAACCTAAGTTCATACATCAAAGTTGGAGAAATAGAAGAGCCACAAGGCCAGCCAACATTTTGGCCCTAGCCTTTCAAGGTCAGCGAAGACTCAGGACATAGGAGAACCTGTACTGCAACATCATGAAACTCAGTTGAGCTCCAAATTTTCTGAACAAGGAGATTATGGAACCACAGAGGAAAAAGATTGAAGTTCTATAGTGTGCCTGGGGAGAGTCACATGGAGAGAAAACTTTCTCTCAAGCTCATACAGAGAGCAAACTGGTCAAGCATTGGCCGTGACTCATCCACATGGATGACATAAAGGATCTACAGAATAAGGTACAGAACTACAAATAAACCATAAGGGGACTTCACTGACCACATAAGAATCATAAAGTACATGTGTGGGTATATAAGTCTTAACTTATCTATCTAGGTCTTAACCATCCAGCAGAAGAGTTTCAAAATGAAGTATATATCGCGGGGCCATAATATTAAGCTGAGCTGTAAATGGCTATGGTCGACAACTTCTTTGAATAACTCATTATTGTTGTGTAATGCTGGACTGTGTTGGATTGTGTTGTCGAGTTCAAGCACCTAAGTTGGTTGGAGGACAACGGAGTTCACATCTTTGACAGGTGCAGACAATAGAAGGGATATAGAAAGGCAGAATCATGATGTGTGTGTACAGACAGTACAGTTGGGATAGATAACGCTGTGCCTCTACATAATCGTATAAGTTGCAAGATTTGCACTAGTGGTGGTTGGACAGGATAATATTTCGGCTTCTCAAACTATGGACAGCTACTGGGAAAATAACAAGGTAGAAAGTATTAACTATTGAATCTTTGATATAGTTCAGGTATAAAAAATGAGATACTCAAACAGCTACACTCTATTTAATGATGAGAAACATATGGTATGATAATGTCTGTAAGTATAGTATCATGTATGCAGCTTGTATGATGCCAAAACATTGTGAAAACAGTTTGAAATGTATTAGTTAGTGAAATCCATCTTGTCAAGGTATCTTGAAACTGTCTTATTGATATTTGTACTTCAATAAAACAAAAATTAAAAAAAATGAAAATCTACGTTGGAGATATATTCATTCTGGCCATTCATTTTGTATAGCCTCTTCAATCTTATTATTTATTTATTTATTTATTTATTTATTTATTTATTTATTTATTTATTGTGTTTTAGGGAAGGGTCTACAAGTTGATCAGCATATCACGACTAGTTCAGACTCATAGTGGTCTGCCGATTTACAGCCTCCCAAGAGCTGGAATTATAGGTGTGCAGCACTACATCTGGGCTCAATTGCTGTCTCAGCATGCCCCGGGCTGGGGCCAGCAGGGCAGGCCTGGAGATCAAACCTCTGGTCCCTATGCCTGCATGCAGTAATTTTAATCCACTGAGCTATTGTACGTATTTGTACCGTATTGTATTGTGTTGTGTTGCATTGTACTGTACTGTATTGTACTGTATTCTTCTTCTGTGTGTGGGTCAGTCTGTCCAGGGTGGAGGAGGCTGGTACAGCATGTGCTGCTGGGGATCGAACCACTGTCCCTATGCTTGCCTAAGCAGGCCCTCTTTAGTCTGCTGAGCTATCTCAGTTGTCTCTTTTAGTCACGCTGAAGCTTTGTAATTTCTCAGTGAAAACTCGACCTTTTGACTTCCTTGACTCTGATTCTTAGTGATCAGTTTTATACATATAATTTTGAAAATTGCTCAGAAGCTAACCATCTCTGCCTTTGTCTTCAATTTTATCTCAATTTCCAGATAAAGGTATAAAAATATCCTTTTGATATTTCACTGAACATTCCAGAGACAGTTGAAACCCTCCATGTCATAAACAATGCTCATGATCTTGCCCTTCTTCATAACCAGCATATCTCCTTCAATGTTTCCTGTCTGAAAAAATTAGCTTAAATATTGATAATTTAAACAAAATAATATTGTAAAATTGTCCTTTATAACTTTCTCTCACCATTTGTAGTCTATCAAATAAGAAATACTCTTTCTCTCCTAATTCATCCATATTTACTAAGTCTTTGCCTATTCTGTAATACAAGTTTCTATCTCCTAATTTGACATTTCTAAAAGATTAAGTTAATCTCTCAGTCTCTACTTTAGCTGTTTCTAAGAAACTGACTATACCATAACCAGGGTCTCACTGTACAGCTCAGACTCCTATTGATTTTCCTGTTTTTAACCTCCCCCAGTGCTGGGATTACAGGCATGCACCACCATGCCCAGTATCAGATGCTGGCTCAGAGTGGCTGGGGGCAGCGTCACGGTGCCATGTGGTACAAAAGATCAAAGCCTGGTCCCTGTGTTTGCCTATAGTTTGCTGAGCTTTCTTGCCAGCCCTTCATTTCTTCTTAAATACAAGTCACTTTTCTTATTTCATGCATTCTAAATTAAGACGTGTAATTATTTTCTAAGGGTTTTAGTATTAAAATAAGTTGCATGATCAAGTGATTATGAGTCATATGGCCTCACTGACTTCATTCCATCAATGTAGACTACCTATTATTTCTTAAGATTAGTAATTCTCTCCCACTTTTTGGTCTTCACACATGGCAGTCATTTATTCACACATTCTTTGACTACATCTTCAAAGAAGACTTTCTCGATCACATTATTTGTGGGGAAATGAAACTTCTGTTGGTGGGAATATAAACTCATACAAATACTGTGGATATCGTTGTATAGATTCCTTAAAATTCAAAAACTATAAATTCAGTTTAACCCTGCTATTTCTTTTGTAGTTGTCATCCCAAAGGAGTTAAAGACATCATCTTACAGAGATACATTCATATCCATTTTTATACCAGCACAATTCATAATAGCTACATCTTGCAGCAGTCTACACGTCCATCAACAGATAAGTGGATAAAGAAAATGTAGTATTTACACACAATGGAGTCCTAGTCTTCCATAAATAAAGATAAACCTGAGTCATTCATAGAAAAATGACAATAATGTTAACTGAAGTAAATCAGACTGACAAGCTTAAATATCACATTTTCTCCTACACAAAAACCGATAATAGGATATGGGGAGATAGATCTTTCTCAAATGGTAAGGGGATCAGGACAAAGGGCGGGGGAAAAGATGAAAGAAAAGTGTTGATAAAAGGAATTAAGATATGATCAGGTGCATGTACTGACCCCAAACAAAAAATGCAAACATCGTATATTGCACACATACTAATAAATGAAATGTTTACAAGTACTTATTTCCACTCCATAGTTTTCTATTCCTTTTTGTCCTTAGCTTGTCATCATTGCATTTATCACTGTCTCAAGTTAAATCATCCCTTTTGCCATTCTCTTCTTTTTCAGCCAACCTAAATGCACCTCTAGCTATGACCAGCTTCTACTATTGCACTTTTTTATTATAGCAAGTATTCTTCTCCCACTTTTTATTTACTTCAACATACTGATGTTTCCATAAACTTTCAAGTGGAATAATATTGCACTTTTATAATGCAATTGAACATCTTTAAAGGTAATTGACATTCTTGAAATCTTTGCAACCCACAGTCACTGGATATAATCACTGGATACAATCGCAACATCTCTATAAGGAGAAGATTACTAATTTTCTTTTATAAATAAACGATTACTGTGTTACAAAGTCCATGATAGTTTCTAAGTAAATGTTCTTTGAGTGATCATATTCAATTTTGGATACATGCACATGACTGAACTTTGCTTGTTTTTGTCTTCTCTCCTTAAACATAAATCCAGCAGCAACCCCAATCTTCCCTTTTCTGTTAAAAATCTTTTAGCCTTGGAAGAACAAGATAAACATATAACAATCCATGGATGCAGACACTCCCATGTTTGCATTACAAATTATGGTGAATGCAACATACTCAGACTACTCAAACATCTACTATAGTAGATGTTTCAAAAGAAAAAAAATTATTGGACCATAATCAATTTGCTAACAAAACTTTATGAATGCTTTTAAATAATACTAGTATACAGGGAAACATACCATTTTCAGTAGTTTTGAAACTATCATTCTTTCTTAGAAGTTTTAGGGGGCAATCTGAAGGTCGTCCACAAGCTTCAGACAGGAGAGGACCTGAACAACACACATCCTCAGTATGACAGGTCATAAGGTAAAGAACTTGGCATAAGGTAGAGAGAGGACAAAAAGACAGGGCATAATTCCCAGGTCTTAGTATGAACTCAAGTCATATTCAGGTGTTGGCTGCTAACCTCATTTAAAGTGAAGAAGATAAATCAGGATCTCAGAAGAGGGAGCAAGTGGTAAGTGAAAGGTGAATCTATGTGGAAGGCAGAGTATCAGACACCAGGGTTATATATGTAGACATTTTTAAAGGGTCCTAGGAAGAGAAATTTGGATATGTTATCATCTGTGGCAAAGCAATGAATATTTATTAAACAAGACTAAAGAAAAAGATTATTAATTTGAGTTATGCTATTCAATGTAATTAACAATGAAATTCTAGTGTTCAAGCCCTCTTTGAATAGAATGTAACATGGAAACAGAAAGGAGACGAAGCAAGAAGTTACCAGATACTGGATGTACACCTTGGCCAGGTATTTTTATGCATAACTAACCTATTCCTCAGATTAATCTTTCAAGATGAATCTATATTTGTAAACAAAGTGGTACATTATTATCACCTGGGAATACACTTCACCATCAAGTAATCTGTCCAGCTGTTCTGATAAACACTTCTCTACTCCTCTTATGAAACTATAGCATTGATAAATTAATGAAGATGTAAATAACCACAGATGCTTCTTATATAGAAGGTGAGAGTGAGATGAAATATTTCCTAAAAGCAACACAGTTAATATGATTGTCAGATTAATGTCCTTCCCACAAATGTTCATTTCCTAATTCCTGAAATATATGTGTTGTGTTATATGGCAAGGAAAAGTGGTGTACGAACTGTCATTAAGGTTGTTAATCCGATGAATTTTAAAAAGAGAGATTATTCTGGATTACTGAGATTGGTCCAGCAAAAATCCTTACATGGGAAACTGGGAGGTAAATGAAGTGGTATTAGAGTGAGGCAAGGTGAGGGTGAGCTCACTGGCACTGGCATCTTTGAAGATGGTAGTGGACTGAGTTACAAAATACAATCTCTGGAAGGACAAAGATTCAAGAAAAGTTCATCTCTCCTACAGCCTTTAGAAGAAAGAGAGTCCTGCCAGCAACTTGGTTTTAGTTCCCTGAGCCTTATTTTGGAACTCTCATCTCCAGAAGATATCAAATTTAAAGTATTAAATGTGAGATATTTTACTTGAAGCAGTAGTTAGTTACTGAACCCAGATTTCTGACTCCTAAACTAATAGCATTGCCAACTTACATGGATTCTCACTGAAAAAGAAGCTTAAAAAAAGAGAAATGCACTTTAGATTGAATACAAAAGCCTAGTAGTCAAACTTGTGAAGGTTAAACATATAGGAAGTGACATCTGCTACTCCAGGGATTGAGCGAGATTAACTCTTTCCAAATATATTGTTCTTGAGATGGTATCCAGACCAGTGATTTGCAACTGTATGGTGAATTTTGGAATCATATAGAAATTCGTTTCAAAATTTTCAATTCCCAGGTCATATTTGCTCCTAAAATTCCATCATTCCTGAATAGAAAGCTTCAACAATTAGCTGCACTGTGAAGCACTGTAATTTTATAATCTTTTTTTCTTCTTGTTACAAACACGCACTACAACTTTTTAGTTGCCTATTTACATTAATTCCAGTTTTCCCATTTGCAACCTGCTTTTATAAATTCCAAATGATTCAAAATCCAGAAATAATAGAGGAAATATATAATAATCATAGTAACTATATGCAAATTATAAAAATTTGACAGGATACCTGAAGTTTCATTAGAAATTCAAGTATAAATATATCTTGTTATTTTTACATAAGTGCTTTTTTTTTTTTTTTTTTTTGTTTTCAGAGATATCTTTGAATGTCCCTGAGGCTTTTTGGCTGTTTCTTGCAATAACTCAGAATATTGCTGATTCTTTTCTTAAAATAGAGAATCAAAGTAATCAAATAATTGATGAGGGAATGTTTACATGTATTCACACCGCTAAATGAATATTAGAATTAGGCATGTAACGCATTGAAATTCTTAACAGAATGATATATCCAGGTAATAATTGGCAATGCTTGCTAAAACAGCATGTAAAAAGACAGTGAGGCGAATTATATTACTTGGTTGCTACTGAGAACCTGAATTCACGGGCCAATTTCAAACTGAAAAAGAAAAAAGGATGACCAAACATTTTATGCTTCCTAGTAGACCTACATGCCACACTTCATTCCTGTCCAAGGATCCTATCTTATTTCAATGAAGGATTTAGTCACATGCTAGTATGTGACATTACATGGAAAATAACAGTATTTTAAATTCCAGTACAGGAATACAATCCTCAAAATCTAGAATACAGGAGATCTTTGGTTTCTTTTTTAATTTTAATTTTATTTCATTTTGAAGAGTAAAAACAAAAGCAAGAAAAAAAATCGGAAAGACAGAAACAGGGTAACATACAACAATACATTTGTTACAAATTTTCAAAACAAGAAAAACTGATTAACAATGGTTGATATATTATCAATTTTCATTATCAAGTCTGTTGCTCAGATTAAGAGATAAAGATATTTAGGATTGGGTATTTCATTGAATATTGCAGCTTGCTCTCAAAAAATCTTCATTTATTCTCTTACCTTTTTAAAAAATTTATTTTAAAGAGAATATAGTAATAATTGATATGACATTAGAAATTGTACACAGGGCATCTGAGATGAATACATGATTCTCAGAGGACGAAGTTAAAGAAGTGAATAAACATATGAAAAAATGCTCCACATCACTAGTCATCCATGAAATGCAAATAAAAACAACACTGAGATACCATCTCACTCCAAAAAGAATGGCTATTGTAAGGAAATCAACCAACAACAAATGTTGGAGAGGTTGTGGGGAAAAGGGAACACTTCTCCACTGCTGGTGGGAATGTAGACTGGTACAACCATTGTGGAGGTCAGCGTGGAGGCTACTCAAAATAGTAGGACTAGAAATCCCATTCAAGCCGGCTATCCCCCTACTGGGAATTTTCCCAAGGGAACTGAAATCATTGTATCATAGTGCCATATGTGTACCTACATTTATAGCAGCACAATGTGTGATAACAAAATGTTGGAAACAACCAAGATGTCCATCACATGAGGAATGGTTGAAGAAGATGTGGTATTTCTGTATAGTGGAGTATTACTCAGCTGTTAAGAATGATAAGTTTGAAGCATTTATACTGAGTGGATGCCACTTGAACATATACTCGTAAGTGAAATAAACCAGGAACACATGTGTCAATATTGTAGTCTCCCTAGTCTAACAAACGAAAAGCAGAAATACAAAAGGAAACGTACAACAACAACTAAAATCAATTGAGTCTGATAAGGCAAAGTGAATGGCATATGTGGCAGGATACTAATCAGCTTTTCTTCTGGATGATTAACAACCTAAGTTCATACATCAAAGTTGGAGAAATAGAAGAGCCACAAGGCCAGCCAACATTTTGGCCCTAGCCTTTCAAGGTCAGCAAAGACTCAGGACATAGGAGAACCTGTACTGCAACATCATGAAACTCAGTTGAGCTCCAAATTTTCTGAACAAGCAGATTATGGAGCCACAGAGGAAAGAGATGGAAGTTCTGTAGTGTGCCTGCGGAGAGTCACATGAAGAGAAAACTTTCTCTCAGGCTCTCACAGAGAGCAAACTGGTCAAGCATTGGCTGTGACTCATCCACATGGATGACACAGACAAAGAATCTACAAAATAAGGTACTAAGGGGACTTCACTGACCTCATAAGAAACATAAAGTACATGTGTTTATGTATAAGTCTTGCTCTATCTAGATCTTAACCATTCAGCAGAAAAGTATAAAGCTGAAGTATACATCGTGGGGCCATAATATTAAGTTAAGCTATAAATGGCTGTGGTTTACCACTTCTTCAGATAACTCACTATTGTTGTGGAATGCTGGACTGTGTTGGATTGTGTTGTCGAGTTCAAGCACATAAGTTAGTTGAATGACAATGGAGAGCCCATCTCTGACAGGTGTGGACAGAGGATAGGGTATAGTAAGGAAGAATCATGATATATATGTATAGACAGTGCAGTTGGGATAGATGACACTGTGCTTCTACATAATTCTATGGGAGGCAAGATTTGTGCTGGTGGTGGTTGGACAGGATGTTATGTCAGCTTCTAGTGCTATGGACAACTGCTAGGAAAAGAATAGGGTGGAGAGTATTAATTATTGAATCTCTGATGTAATTCAGGTATAAAAAGTAAGATACGCAAAGAGCTACACTCTCTTCATTTACTGATAAGAGACATATGGTATAATAATGTCTGTATGTATAATATCATATATGCACCTTCTATGATACCAAAACACTATGAAAACAGTTTGCAATGTATTAATTTATCAAATCCATCTTGTCAAGGTATCTTAAAACTGTCTCATTGATACCTGTACTTCAATAAAACAAAAATTAAAAAAAAAATTGCACACAATGTGGAAGAGCAAGATGAGAGGCATTCAAGTATGGCTTTTGTATATACATTGCTGTCCTCAATATAGTTTTTAGATGCAGATATTCAGTATACATAGTTATTTAAGGTTAAAATTCTATACATTAAATGCTATTTTCAAAAACCTGATGGAAATTGTTAATATAATCACCTCAGCCATCCTGTAGATATGCTTGCATGGCTTTTCCTTTAATCCTTAATTTTAGTTTCTTTTCATTTTACTGTCTGTTACACATTCCAGAATGTATTTCTTCTTTAGAGTTCTTAAACTAGGGAGACAATATAATATTTGCCCATGTAGATTTAGTTTTACTTACGAGTATAGCCTCTAGTTGCATCTGCTTATCTACGAAGCCTTTGAGTTTGTCTTTCTTTATAGCTGATTAATAACACATTGTATAAAAATACCACATTTTTGTCATTCATTCTGCAGGTGAAAGGCATTTTGATTTCTTCCAAAATTTGACTATTATAAATTGTGCTGCTTTAAACATGTGTGTACATATATCACTAAGGATGATATTTTCAGTTCTTATGGGAAATATCCAGAAGGGAATTAGCTGTACTGAATGAAATTTCCTGTCCTAGTTTTCTGAGGAGTCTCCACACTGATTTCCATAGTGTTTCTACCTCTTTACATTCCCACCTGCAGTGGAAAAGCCTTCCTTTTTCCCCACAGCCTCTCCAGCATTTGTCGTTAGTTGATTTCTCTATGATAGCCATTCTCTCTGGGGTGAGATGGTATGCCAATGTTGTTTTAATTTGCATTTTTAATGACCAATGATATGGAACATTTATTCAGGTATTTATTAGCTGTTTATATTTCTTCCTCTGAAAAATGTATATTAATACAACATGGATGCCCAGTTTTGGACTGGTTATATCAGTTTTGGGGCCCACTTTTTTATTCTTTGTATATTCTAGGTAGAAGTCCTTTGTCTGAGTGCTTATTGATTTAGTATTTTTCCACATTTTTGTATTGTCTTTCTACTCTGTTGGTTATTTCATTTGATGTGCAGAAACTTCTCAATAAGAGAACTGTTTGCCTACCCATATATCTTCAAGAATTTCACCTACTTTGTTTTCCAGGAGATGTAGTGTTTCATTTTAGTGTTTAGATCTTTAATCCAGTTTTACTTTAGTTTAGTGCATGGCAATAGAGCTGGGTTTGATTTTCTTTTCTGGCATGTGGAGAGCCAGTTTTTCCAGTACCATTTGTTACAGGCTATCCTTTTTCCAGTGAATGTATTCAGCTCTTTTGTTGTGAGTTCGAGACCAGCCTGAGCTACAAAGTGAGCTTAAGGCCAGCCTGAACTGCATAGTGAGACCCTGTCTCAAAAAAAAAAAAAAAAAAAAAAAAACATAAGATAGATGAATGTGTTTATAGTTGTATCTGCATCTTTGAATATGTTTTACTGATCCTCTGGTCTGTTTTTATGCCAGTACCTTGTTAATTTTATCACTGTAGCTTTGTAGTGTAATTCAGATGTGAATCCATCTTGACATGTGCTTTTCTTTGTTGATAATTGTTTCTTTACATTTTCAATTTTATTGACTGATATTGGTTGATTCAGAGTTTATCTTTTGATTCAGTTTTGGTAATTTGTACCTATCTAGGAATCTGTCCATTTTTTTGGTGTCCTCAGTTCTGTGAGAGTAAAAATTTTCAAAGTACCTATAGTTGATCTCATCTTCCACATGGTCAGTGATAATTTCACCAGTTTTATTCATTGCTGATTGAATTTGCCTTTTTTCTTTCTTTCCTTTTTTTGATGAGATTAGCTGAGGTTTTATCAATTTTTATCTAATCTTTCAAAGAACCATCTTTTTGTTTCATATATTCTTTGTATTGGTTTTTGTCTCAATTACATTAATTTATGCTCTCATTTTTGTGATTTACTGCTGTTTTTAAGAGTTGGGCTTGGTTTGCTATTCTTTTTCTAGAAACTTGAGGTGCAGAATTAGGGTATTTATTTGTTTTCATTTTGTTTTCCTAATGTGTGAGCTCTCCACTATAAATTTCCCCATGAGAACTGTTTTAATTGCATCCCGCAAATTAGGATAAGTTGTGCTTGAATTTTCATTGGATTGTAGCTATTGTTTAATTTCTTGTTTAATTTCATATATAACCCATTGGTTGCTGAGTGGGGGGTGTTATTTAATTTCCATTTGTTTATGGAAATTAAGGTTTTTATTTCTTTTCTCATTAATTTCTAGTTTCATCGCAGTGTGGCTAGATAACATGTATGGAATGACTACAGTTTTCTTCCTCATATTTAAGCACAACTTACAGAGTAGTTTGTAGTCTATTTTAGAAAACACTCCATGTGCAGCTGAAAAGAATGTTTATTTAAATATTGTTATGTGAAACATTCTGTGTATGTCCACTAAGTCCATTTGTTCAAAGGTCTGGTTCAGTTCTGCTACCCCTTGGCTAAATTTTTGTCTGTAAGATTTACCTTTTTAAGATAAGGGGTATTAGGTTACACTAAGATTGTGGTATTGGATATTAGTTTTTCATATCTATTAAAATTTGTCTCATATATTTGGGTAATTATGTATTCAGTGCATACAGATTTATAACTGTTATCTGTTCCTTTTGTATTTTTCCTCTAACCAGTATATACTGCCCATCTTTATTTTGTCTGCTTATTTTTGGTTTGAAGTTAAGATTGTCTGAAAGTAGGATTGCTACTTGTTCTGTTTTCTGAGGGAATATAGTATTTTTTTCCACCCTTGGACTTTCAGCCTCTGAATTTCTTTCTGAGTTAAATGTGTTTCTTATATACATCACAATGTTGAATTTTGCTTCCTGATCCCTTCCACCAGACTATTTCTTTTATTTATTGATGCTTACAATTGATATATATTGACTTATGTTTGTCATACTATTTTCCTGCAGTTGGTTCCCTAATTTCTCCATTATTTGTTTGCCTTATTTGTGGGTTCCTTCTGTTGTGATTCTAGTAGTAGTAGGTATTTTAATTCTTTTCTAGAATATCTTTAAGTACTCTGTGTATAGTTGACTTGGTTGTCATGAAAGTCTTTAGCTGTTGTTTTTGAAGTATTTCACTCCTCCATTGAACTTGAAAGAGAATTTTGTGGGGTATATCAGTCTGACTTGGAACTTGCTTTCTTGTAGCACTTGAGATACTTTGCTCCATGCTCTTCTTGACTTCATGGTTTGGGAGGCGAAATCTGCCATTTTTCTGAAGGATTGTCCTTTAAGTGTGATCTTTTTCTTTTCTCTAACAGCTGTTATTATGTTGTTTTTGTGCTGAATTTCTGGGATCTTGATTATGTGCTGGGTGTGGTTTTAATCAGGTTGACATTATTTTCAGTTCTATTTCCCTCAGTTACCTGAGTGTCAGATTGTTTCTCCACATTTGGGAAGTTTTCTGCTATTACTTCTGCCCATATTCTTTTTATATCCTTTGTGTTGACTTCTTCTCTCTCACTGATGCCCATTATTCTTATGTTGTTCATCTTTGCATTATCTTCAAGATATTGAATTATTATTTCCAGGGTCTTAGTTGTTTTTAAGAGATCGCCCCTTACCTGCTCACTAGCTACAATAGTGCATTCAAAGTCTGAAAGTCTGTCTTTATGTTCATTCTGATGATTTTACCACCTTTTGACTGAAATTTTGCTCTCCTGGATATCTCTTTGAATCTACTTCATGCATTCTATTTCTTTTGTATATTGCTCATTCAAGGTTTCCATCAATTGTGTATTCTCTATTTTTTATCAATCTCTTCTGCAGAAATGCTTAGTAATTTTTTCATTGTAGTTATTGTTTCTTTTTTACTTGGGAGAGTGTTTCTGATCTGATCTCTTCTACACCTTTCTGCAGTTGTTTCTTTATTTCAGATGCTATTACTTCAGAAATTCTAGGTGTGCGATTTCCAATTTCTTCTCCTGCATTTGTTATGGGTAGGCTCAGGGCTCGAGAATGCATTTTATCATTTTATATTTTATCATTTTATATTTCAGAGGATAGCTCTTTATTTTGATTTCTGTGACACTTTTTGGTGAAAGTTTGGTAACAGTTGTATCACTGTGATTAAAGCCTATCTGTAAATAGTGTGTTTTTTAGGTTTCTCTTCTATATCAGAGATTCTTATTTTTTGTGTGTCCCACGATTTTGCCTTCTAAATTAAGAGTGAGTTATTAGTTTCTGTTTGGCACTGTACTCTGTGCTTCAGAGATGGGCTTCGGTGAGGTTATTACCCAAGTGCCTCCTAATATTATTACCCAAGAAAGAACATATGGTTAAGGCAAATATTGTTTGTATTTATAGTAATACAATTAGCAACACTAACAATGGGTAGTGAGATGTAGCAATTGACAAACTTTCGTAGCTAATGAGTTTATATTTTAGACCATAAGAGGAATCATTATGGCTGTATAGCCAAGCACATATTAAATTGGGAATTTGTATTTAAATTAGTTCCAGACCTCTGTCTGGTCACCTTCCCTTGATGTACCTGGAGCCTTCCAGGCAGACTAGTTTACCCCAGTTACTTGTTGGCACCTCTTTCGTGAGAGGATGCTCCTGTAGATCTTGGTCTAGCTCTGTGCCCCACAGGGTCTGGCAGTGTGCCTCAGCTCACTCTGTCAGGATCTACCAAACTTGAACTCGACCAGCTAGGCCTGGATTGGGTCTGGTTGGTATGATCAGCTTCTTTCTGCTGTGGCCCATGGACGTGAACCTGCTGTGCTCCACTGGCTAGATGTTCAGCTTGCTGCTTCCACCACAGGGTCCCAAAATAAGCCTCTCTGTTGAAGTTATGCTCGGCCAGATCCCAAACCGTACCTCTCTGCTTTGGAGTTCTATATTTCCTGGGCCTCTCTGCTCAATATTTTGGTTTCTTTAACTCATAGATTTCAAAGAAATAAAGATAAGGGGAAGAAGCTTAAATTTTAAAAGCCTCAGAATTAAAAATTAAATATTTACAAAACTATATTGAACAATATATGCAAGAACTTATGTCAAAGTGGATCAGGTTGGGGAGAGAACACAGACAAATGCAAACAAAACAAAACTGACCAATTATCATATGAAGCTGGGTGGTAGATTGATAGAGTTTCATTATAGTATCTCTTATTTGAATTTTTATGAAATTAGTGTATAAATGAATAATCAAGTGTGATACACAATACACACAAATACACGCATAGTGAAATGCTGCTTTTTAATTGAAAGTAATGTATTCTTCTTTTTCTTATTATTATTATTTGCAAAACTGAGATTAAACTCAGGGCCTTTGTGCTTGTCAGGCAAGCACTTATTCTATTGAACCATCTCCGTGGAAAGCAATATTGATAAAACTTGAAAATGTTATTTCAGGTGAGAGAAACTAAACATACTGCATAATATATGAAACATTTGTACTAGATGCTCAGAATAAGTAAATATAGAGTAGATTTATGACTGCGTAGTTTTGGAGGGATCAGAATATTGGGGAACCATGAAATGAAGGTGCAGGACTTCTTTTGGAGATAATATAAATAGGTTTAAAGTATTATTTTGCAATTCAATGTGCTAATAACATTGGCTAATAACATTGATACATTAATTTTATTTCAATAAATTTATTAAAAATGTTTGAACTTGCGGAATTCAGGAACCTATAATCTTTGGTCTGGCATCAAGAATGAAAAGGTCCTTTAAAGACTTCTCCAAAAACAGCATCTCTCACTGCAGTGCAACACCCATCTTTGATAAGGCAAAACAAAAAGGGAATATAAATAAAGGGTTGTTTCATTAATATATATATATATACATATATATATGTATATATAATGTATACATGTATATAATATATATATAAATCATATATATATATATAATATATAATAGGATACATATAGAGCTGTTTTTTCTTGGTTCATTCATTGAGAAGAAAGGTTTGTACTAATTGTTTTAGACAAGTTAATCCCAGCACTTGGGAGGCTGAGGCAGGAGGATTGTTGTGAGTTCTAGACCAGCCTGAGCTACAAAGTGAGCTTAAGGCCAGTCTGAACTGCATAATGAGACCCTGTCTCACAAAAAAACCAAAAATAAATAAATAAAATAAAAATAAAAAGATATCATGTCTGCATCTTGTCCTCTGAATAACTACGACAAAGACAACAATATGCAGTGTATTATTGTAACTGTCCTACTAACCTGCTTTGAAACTGTTTCATTGCTACTTTATTTTTTTCTCATTAAAATAAATAAAAAATGTTTGAAAATTTTTACACAAAAGGTAAAAAAGGTCCTAATTCTGGGTTTGAATACCTTGGATTGCAATAAATGATCATGTTTGTTTGGTAGCATCACTACTCTTTGCCCCAACTTCTAATTTGTGAAAGTAAGCTATTTGTGTGCTGACAACCAGAATTTTGGCATAGTGGGGGTACCTGATAGTGTGGACGTCTTTGTAAAGTGAATTGTTGTCTTGTCAACCCAAGTAGTATCAAATGTCTCGAGCTCAGCACTTCGGAAGAGACTCTGAAAACAAACAGTTCATAGCTCAGTAACTCCAAATCAAGGAGACACCCAATGCAACTCAGCCTAGAATTCAGCTTGTTCCCTGCCTGTGATCCCCCAATCTTGGTCTCTGCTAACCGTCTCACAAATTAGGCAGGCTGCATCACACCTTCCACCTTACCTATCCTTAGTGTAACCAGCCCTGTGGATTGCTGGCCAATGTGGCAGTATGAATCATTTTAGGCTTCTGGCCTGGCATTTCTCATGTGCTCATGCTACTTTATTCACATCTCTGAAAAGATTTTTTCCACTGGCAACCAATTTCTGATTAAGGACAATTATGACTCTAGGATAAAATTTGATTTATATAGTAATATTTTGTATTTGTCAAATTCTATACAATGCAGTGAAATCATGGTTATGGTTTCTGTCTAGCTGTACCCGCAATGCCTCATGCAATCATGGAGTGGGCTTCTAGAGGTTTTGATTAGTTCGTGATCCAGTGCTAGGATCTGGTGTGAATTCTGCAGTGATGAGGAGTGTGAGTGCTACACCTGCCCTGAGGCAGATACCCTGGCAGCAGCATAAGGAAGTGAGAGAGACTTGCTAGCTGAGAAGTAGTTGTCCCTCCCTTTAAACTTTGCTGATTTCCACTTCTATGCTGAATTCTGCAATGTACCTCTCTGCCTTGCAGCCAGCCAAGAATGGACTGAAACCTCCACAAACTATAAGCTAAATAAATCTTTCATTCCTTAATTTAGGGTATTTTGTCCCAGAAGCAAGAAAAAAGTAGCTGAAACAAAATTATAGTTGAATATTTACATCTATACTTGCATTCCTATCTAGTAGAAAATCTTTCCAGTGCCTTTCCAGTTACAAGGCATTCCTGAAGTGCCTCCCCATTTCCTGCTAAACATTATGGTGTAGGGTAAGTAGAAAGACCAAAAGATCAAATTGTAATGTAGCAGTGATTTGGGATGGTGAATTGGTCATAGGGAACAAAAGGCCGCAAGGCACCCAGAACCTCAGTATTTATCAATTACATTTGTGTCAAGGACAATGAAGGAAGGGCAGTGATTGCCTCTGGGAACAGGCACAGTAACTGTTGTGGGCTGGTGAGAAGAAGAAGACATTCTTGCAAGGATGAAAATGAGGCCGGGAGCAATAGGACAACTAGTTTTCCCAGGTGCCTTATTACTTTTAGCAGATCTTGTCTTCCCCTGTACCTACCACAGCAGTTACTAGCTCTCGGGCTCCGAGCTGTGACCTGAAAAGAGAGTGGGATTTCTGTGTTCCAGTCTGGCACACTGGGAAGGACAAGAATGGCTTTGGATGTTCCCTAGACCCAATTCATAATGTGTGGCTTTGACAACAGCTATCTTAGGATATTTTGCTGCCATTTTATACTGCAGATAATGGGATGTCTCAGCAAGTCTCAATGAAATAATGTCTCTTTTCCTGGCATACACATTAGTTAGAAAGGACATTTACAGATAGAAAGGCTTGCTTCTGAGGAACAAGCCAAGAGCCCTTCACATAAATAGCATACTTGGTGAGAATATGCAGTGGCTGAGACCATGTTAGCTGCAGAGAATCTGAGCATAACCTGTTGCTTTAACATCCCAGAGTAAATTAGAGAGGAAACATAAAACATAAACAATAAATGATGCAGACATTTTCTAGAATCAAATCCTTTTATGTTCAAGAGTAAATTCACATGACAGAATGGTATGAGATGGAAAACTATAGGTTATCCAGACGTGTTTACTCACCAGGATCCTGCAAGTCTGGAGCCATGTAGCTGTCTTGGGCCACCATGGCATGGAACATTGAAATAGTGTTGTTGTTTTTATTTTGAGACAGGGTCTCTCTGTGCAGTTCAGGATGACCTTGTGCTTACTTTGTAGCCCAGGATGGTCTCAAACACACAGTGATAATTGTTATTCTTCTGTCATTGAGACAAATACCCAACATTCAACATTATGGAAGGAAAGGTTTATTTATACTTAGCGCACATTTTCTGGAGGTTTCAGTCCATACAAAATTGTCTCCAAAGCAGACTGGCACATGGCAGAGGACAGGAGTTCATGGTAGTGGAATACAGCAATAGGAAATAGGAAGAGCAGAAGACTGTAAAGATAGCTCAGTAGAGTAAGCAGCTTCCTGGTAAGAGCAGAATCCTGAGTTTAATCCCCAGTACTGCAAAACCAAACCAAACCGAATCAAATAAACAAAAACCAGCAAGACTAAAAGGACAGAAGCAATGGCAACATATGGCAAGTTTCTCTCTCTTAAATTGCATTTAGGGTATCCTCCTGAGGCTGTGTGAAGTATTCACATCCATAATTCCAGTGGATCATGAGTTAATCACAAACATTAAAGTCCACCCCATGACTGTATGGGGCTCCGGGGGAACAACAAGACACAAACCATAACAATTTTTCTTCCTCAGCCTCCCAAGTGATGGAATTACAGGCATATGCCTCTACATCCAGCTGGAATAGGCTTGAACAGGGACTGCAATTCTTAAATTTCTCGCAGATTTGAAGTTGAATAACTAGCCAAACTTCTCTAGCTTAAAAATATATTGCTGAGGTAGGTGGATAAAATGTCATTCATAGCAGTGATGGAAGAAGTCTATGGTAGAAAGTAATACATACACAAAACACAAAAAGTAAGTAGAAATTAGAGGTCTCAATCAATGCTAATTAAAAGGGAAGTGTTATGGTTTGTGTCTACTTGTCCCTCTGAAGCCTCATGCTTTCATTAGGAAAGGTTTCTAGAGTTTGTGACTAGTTCATGATCCAATGCTGGGACTAAAGGAGTGCTATACCTGCTGTGGGGTGGGTAGTCTGAATACCGTATAAGGGAGGGACACAGGCTTTCTCCTGGCTACAGCTGCTGCTCTCTTTGCTTTTCTGTTCCCTTTTATATTTTTCCACTGCCATGGTCAATTACTCTATGCCATGTGCCACTCTGCCTTGTAGTCAGTGAGTATGGACTGAAACCTCTGCGAGCTATGAAGAAATAAATCTTTCTTTTCTTAGTTCTTAGTTTCAGATATTTTGTTCCAGCAATGGGAGGATAGGAACTGAGACAGAAGGGTTCACTAAATCCAGTGGAAGTGATAGTCCATCTCAATATTGTACATAGGGATTAATGTTTTAAATTTGGGCTCAGTTAATTCTCCTGAAGATCCCTAGGAAGTGTGAATAGGAGGTAAAATCCTTGAGCTGGCTGAATTTTAACCAGGAAATACGTGAAACAAGAAAAAGACAGGATTGTATCTTCTGTAATTAAGTAGAGTAAGGATTTTAAAGATGAGATTAAGTTGAATGAAAAGCAATAAAACAAAATTATAGCTCATGGACATCTGGGAAAATGAGAAAAAATGCCTCAGTTATATTTCAGTGCACAAACTTGAAACACTGGGATACATTCAGATTTTCAGTTGGAGGATGCACATGAATTATTTTTGTTCTAAAATGAAGTGAGAATAGTATGGCAGAGAGTTAATTGTCTTCTGATTGAGGTTTATTTTTTTCTTTCCCAGTGGTTTACTACAGAGCATACTACAGGTTTTCAACTTTAAAAGTGATATTGCTATTCCCCATTATTATGCTTTGTGTGTATTTGTCCCCCAAGGCCTCCTGCAATCACTGATGCACAGTTCTAGAGTTTGTGATTAATTCATGATCCAAGGCTGAGATTATGGGTCTGAGTATTGCAGCAGTTATGGGTGCGAGTGCTACACCCAGCCTGGGGCTGATAGCCTGAATGCAACATAAGTGATTCAGAGTGACAGATTTGCTCTCCGTTACCTTTGCTGCTTTCGCTCCTCCCTTCTGCTCTTCCTGTTTTGCTGCCTTCCACGACCATGAACTATTGCCCTCTGCCATGTGCCCCTCTGCCTTGGAGCCAACTGAGTATGGACTGAAACCTCTGATAACTATGAGCTACATAAACCTTTCTTTCTTTAATTTTGGGTGTCAGGTATTTGTTCCAGCAATGAGAGAAGAGGAACTGAGACACCCATAAATAGCAGAAAGTTATGAAAACTTTGATTTCATAAGTTGACAAACTGCCCCACGTATTGTGAAAATACCATGAGCTGGTAGACATTTCTCTGCTTCTTTTTGAAGATCCAACTTAACATAAACTGAATCACTGATTAAGCATAATTTTTTCTAAGTGAAAAATGGTTAAATGGAAAAATATCTAAGCAGAAATCCAACTTAATAAGAGTATAGCACAATGGATGTGTGTGTGTGTGTGTGTGCACATGCGCACGTGCACACACACCCACTTCTTATAAGCCAATGCCCCATTGACTTGCTTCTGGATTCAATTGTACAACAAATGGAACCTTGTCCAACTTCACTACTTCAAACAGCTAGATCTAATAACCTTCTCACTCCTATTCAATGAGAATTGCTTTTTAATCTGTTTATAAGGGAGGCAGATGGACTATCTATCACAGTTGCCATTAGCTTCTTGACATTTGCTGAGTGGTTTGGCTTTCTCCCTGAGGTCCATATGACAAATCCACTCTATTGCTCTGGGTTTCCTTTTCAGAAAGATGGCCACAGCACTTTTCCATCTCCTATCTCTGTGCTCATTCCCCCTAACTTTGACAATTGTTTCCTGCCGTCTTCTACTTGATCCATGTGTTCCAGCTAGACTACCATCATCTTCCAATATCTACTCACATTTAAACTCCATGAAAATCTATTTCAAAAAAGATAGTTTATATTGGCTTTTACATTTAAGGTTTCAACTCATGGCATATTGTTCTAGGCCTCTCGATGGGTGATGTTTTGTAATTCCAGCATGTGTCAAAGTAAGTCTGTTTACCTGATGTCTGCGCACAAGAGACAGGATAAATGATCAAGTCCTTTCCTTTCTGAAACATATCTCTAATGAACTAAAACTTCTTTCTGATCCCCAGGAATTAAAAGTTCCATCATCTTCTAGCAATGTCTTTCTGGAGACCAAGATTTTACCACATGGGCAGATGTTTAAGATCCTGACTATAGCATCTACTTTGATTCAGTCAGCTTGAGTGACTTGCAGATTTCTCCATGCACCATGCCTGAACCTGGGAAAGTGAATTTTCAGATTTTGACACAAATGTGTTTCAAGTGGTAAAAGGGAAAGTTATAGATGAGCAATAGAAATATTTCTAACCATTTTTCGTTTATTTTTAACTTTCTAGGTTTAAAATAATTGCGTATCCACAAAAATGTTATAAAATTAATACAATGAATTTCTCTGTATCTTTTCCTATGATTCTCCAAATGTTAATATTTCTCATAGCCACAATTCATTTGGTAATAGCACAAAATGAATAATGATTTCATATTATTAACTGATTTATAGATCTTATACAAAATTTATCAATTGTCCAACTAATGAAGGACCCAATCTAAGATGACACATTCAATTCAGCTGTCAGATCTCCTCATCCTTTTCCATCTAGTACCACTGATCAATTTTTCTTTGATTTTTCCAAAATTGTGTTTTCTTTTAAAGGGATGGGATAGTGATTATATAGTCATTCTCCAAAATTACCTTATTTTTTAATTCATGTGAAGTTTTCATATACTTTCACATGGTATTGATTTGTGCTGTTCAAGATATTAACACTGGTCAATTAGATAAGCCAATAGCCAGGTAATATAATGTCACCCTCTCCATATGTTAATGTATAATCCAGGAATATTTTCCTTAAGTAAGGGAGTACCCAAATCCCTGTACTGAAAAGACCTATAGATGATATGTGAAAAATTAGCTTAGAAAGGTAAACCATATGCAGCTTCTAAAAAAGAATAATGTCTATGAACTTGCACAGTATGAAAGTCAGGCTATACTTTTAGGTGAAAGTAGAAAGAAGTACGGAGGGGGTATAGGGAAAAGGCAGGGGCAAAAATGATTGAAGAAAAAGTGAAAATGGATGTTTTGAAAATGGAAAGAGGACATTATTATTATTAGTAGTAGTAGTAGTAGCAGTAGTAGTAGCAGTAGTAGTAGCAGTGGTAGTTGCCTCTCAAATCACTCAGGGGACAGGGCTGTTCACGACATATAGTGCTCGGGATCAAACTGTGGTCCCTTTGTGCTTGTCTAAGCTTGCCTGAGAAGGCACTTCAGACTACTGTGCTATCTTGCTGGCCTGGGAAAAGGACTTTACAGGATGTGGGAAAACACGGTTCTGAAATAAAATCTGGGGATAATATAGAAGAGATGAAAGTAGCTGATACTTGCCACATATACATTCTTATAGCATTTTAACATGTAGTACGGGGTCAGCATTTTAGATAATAAAATAAATAATTATAATTTTTGAAGTTACTGTCTTTTTTAACTCTCAATAATTGAATATTTTTGTAGTGTGATGTTATTAATTTCTTCTGGGTAAATGTCTAGAAAGATATCTTGCGTCAAATGAGACACTTAATTCTAATTTTATGAGAAATTTGCAAGTTGATTTACAAATAGTGCCCATATATGCACATCTATGTATATAGCAGCACAATTTGTTATAGCTAAATCTTGAAAACAATCCAAATGTCCAAGGAATGGATAAAAATGATAAGGATATATATATATATATATATATATATATATATTAAAGCAATATATACATATATATTAAAGTTCTACTCAGCCATGTAAAAGGATAAACTTGAGAGATTTATAGGTCAATGGATGGAACTTTTGACTGTACTATTAAGTGAAATAAATTGACACAAATATGAATACCAAATTGTTTCCCTGCTGCGAAATACTGTATGTGTAAGTCAAGACCAAAGTGTACACAAAGTATTATAAAACAGGAAAAACTTGTTCAAAAGTAAGAGGAACTAGAGAAGGTGTGAGGAAAAGGAAGGAAGAGGCAAAGGAGAACTCATACTCTTAAGGGAAATAATTTAGATACCCATGGTTAAACAACCCATTGTTTCCTTGGCATAAGAACTGAAAGGGCAAAAAAGGATCAGAGTGTATAGCAGACACTGGAAATAGGAAGAAGATATAAAAATAGGAAGGGGGAAAATAAATGAGGTAGATTGAAAGAAAGGAAGGGAAAAATTGAGGGAAGAAAATGGAAACAAAGCTTCTATAAATAATGAAAGGAAGAGGGGCTGCAAAAAGGAAAGGGGAGGGAAAAAGAATCAAGATGTATCATAAACAGATACAAATTCCTTTTGATGAATGTGACTATTTTGCATATATAAAATGTACCAAAAATTAGTCAAATTTAAAAATAAAATATTTTGAAAGTCACTTCAAAACATGATTTTTGGTAAATCCTTTTCATAATGTGCTCTGACATAATAAGTAATTTTTAAAATGATATTTTTACTCTTAGGGTTTACTTCAGCTTTCTGACAACGTTTTATATGAACATTATTTCTATGAATAGCTCTTTTCTCTTTTTTTTTTTTTTTTTTTTTTTTTTTTTTTTTTTTTTTTTTTTTTTTTTTTTTTTTTTTTTTTTTT
>PVKA01032256.1:0-13154 GCA_004027165.1 Ctenomys sociabilis
ACAGGGTCTCACTGCAGTTCAGGCTGGCCTTAAGCTCACTTTGTAGCTCAGGCTGGTCTCGAACTCACAACAATCCTGCTGCCTCAGCCTCCCGAGTGCTGGGATTACAGGCCTGCGCCACCACGCCCGGCCTTGTTTGTATTTCTATGTCTTTCATTTTTGTACCTTCCTTTAAAATTATTTATTAGGTTGAAAAGCCTTTAGAAACTGAATTTAAGGGGCCAGGAAGATGGTTGGGGCCGGGAGATGGCTCAGTAGAATAAGTGCTTCCCTGGAAAGTGCAAGGGCCTGAGTTCAATCCCCAGTTTCACAAAAAAAGAGAAACTGAATTTAAGGGGCCAGGAAGATGGTTGGGGCCGGGAGATGGCTCAGTAGAATAAGTGCTTCCCTGGAAAGTGCAAGGGCCTGAGTTCAATCCCCAGTTTCACAAAAAAAGAGAGAAACTGAATTTAGAAGCTTTTATGTGGAGTAAGGGGTAAAAGAAAATACCTTATCCATGAACTAACCATCTATTTAAAAGGAGACTCAAACAGAACTGCTTTAATATAATGCTTGACACAAATTTAACACCACAAAATATTATCCAGAACACACTTTATAAGCATAAGAGAACCAATAATTCTAGTTCTATTAAAGACTAAGCTTAAAAACAAGTTATAATTATAGACCACAAGAGTAATATTTATTATCTCAAGTTGTTATAAGAGTTACATAAAATATATGCATCAATAAATATAAGAAAAAAATAGAACTAATATTCTAGTCAGGCATGGTGACACACATCTATAATCCCAGCACTCCGGGAAGCTGAAACAGGAAGTTCATAAATTCAAACCCAGTTTAGATAATTTAGTGAATTAGATCCTATCTCAAAATAAAAAGTACATAAAGGAGAGGACATTGCTCAGTGTAAAGGCCCTGGGTCCAAGCACTAAATACTAAAATAATATTATTAGTACTAAGTAATAAAATAATACTAAATAATAGTAATAATAATTATTTTTAAAATTGTCTGAAGCCGGGCGTGGTGGCACATGCCTGTAATCCCAGCACTGGGGAGGCTGAGGCAGGAGGATTGTTGTGAGTTCAAGACCAGCCTGAGCTACAAAGTGAGCTTAAGGCCAGCCTGAACTGCATAGTGAGACCCTGTCTCAAAAAAACAAAAAAATAAATAAAATTGTCTGAAATCATATCCTATCATAAAGGTTTATTTTATTTTATTTATTTATTTTGTCTTCTTGAGACAGGGCCTCACTATGCAGTTCAGGCTGGCTCATTTTGTAGCTCAGGCTGGTCTCAAACTCACAACAATCCTCTTACCTCAACCTCCCAGTGCTGGGATTACAGGCATGTGTCACCACACCCGGCTTACTGTCACCACACCCAGCTTATTATAAAGCTTTAAAAGATTAATGAAGCTGGCCATGGCAGTGCACACCTGTAATCCCAGCACTCAGCAGGAGGCGTGGGCTGAGGCAGGAGGACAGTTCTAAGTTCAAGGCTAGCCTGAGCTACAAAGTGAGCTCAAACCTGAGATCCAGCAAGACCCTGTCTCAAAGACACCCCCGCCAAAAAAAACAATGAAAACAAGAAGTTATTTACAAAACACAAATAATGTGTCTCTTATATTTCCAAAGAATTAAATGCTAACAACTTAAATGGATATTCAGTTTATATAGTAGCAACAGTCACAAATTCAGCAATTCTAACCTATAGTCACAAAAAATTATAAAAGTAAAGTTTCTATAGGATTTCTAATTATAAAATGTAACATACCATAGGGAAAAAAACAAGGATTCAGTAACAATTGTGAACAATAATTTTATGTCTTGACTGTTGTGGTGTGGTATTGGATGGGATGGGGTGGGATGGGATGGGCTGGCTCGGACTGGTTTTGGTCTCGAATTCACTATGTAGCCTGAGCCTGCCTTGAACTCCTGACAATCCTCCTATCTCAGTTTGTCAAGCACTGGGATTACAAGCATGCACCACCACTCTTGTCTTGGTTTTTGTTTGTTGACAGTCTCACTATGTAGCTCAGACTGGGCTTTAACTTGAGCTGATTCTCGTACTTCTGCCTCCTGCTGGGATTACAGGTATACACTACCATGTCTAGCTTCTAGTAATAGTTTTTAAAAACATATCAGTTAGGAGTATAGTTCAATGGTAGAGTGCCTGCTAACATGTGCAAGACTTTGGGTTTGATTCCCAGCACTGCAAACAAACCAAAAACAAACAAAAAGGAAAACAGAAAGTCAAATAAAGTTAAATTTAAGAGGATGCTATGTGGGCTGGGGAGATATCTCAGTGTCTAAATGCATTCCTGGCAAGCACAATGACCTAGGTTCAATCCCTGGTACCACATGTGATGCTGGCCCCAGAAGGAATCCCAGGTGGGCCCAGCTGGCCACAGAAACCAGGCATGGTGGCACACACCTGTAATCCCAATAGTGGAGAGGCTGAGACAGAGGGTCACTACAAGTCCAAGCTACGTAGTAAGACCCTGTACCAAATAAGTAAATTTGGTTTTTTGTTTTTTTTTTTTTAAAAGAAGACTATGTAGAAACTAAAGCCTTAGTAATTTTTAAAAACTTCACTTTAATCAATTATAATATTTCATGGCTTGAAGGAAATAGAGCACTTGCCTAGCACACTCAAGTCTCTGGGGTACGTCCTGAGGGTCACGAAAGGGGCACTGGGGAGGAAGAGTGTTTCTTTCTTCTTTTTTGTTTTTTTGAAACAGGGTCTCTCCATACAGCTCTGGCTGGCCTTGAACTCACTTTGTAGCCCACACTGGTCTCAAACTGCAATAATCCTCCTGCCTTTGCCTCCCAAGTGCTGGGATTACAGGCATGCATGCCACTATGTCTAGCTCTTCCACATTTCTTGACATTAAAAAAACCTACATATCCATCACTCTAGTCATTCAGATGCATGAAAGTATTATTTAAATTCTTCAACAAAATGCATGCCAGTGGGGCTGGGGAGATGGTTCAGTGGAAGAAGTGCTTCCCTGGCAAGTGTAAGGGCCTGAGTTCAATCCCTGGTTCCACCAATAAATAAATAAGTAAATAAAGTTAAAATTAAAAAAAAATGCATGCTAGTGGACAACCCATTTGGAATCCCTCCTATCACTCAGGAACTATTCCTATTACCCATTCCTATTCTTCAATAATTTTTTTATTCTTAAAAAAAAATGCATGTCAAAAAACAAAGTGTAGTTTTTTTTTTTCAATATCTTAGTAAAAGACATCCATAAATTCCTAAACATCTATAAAAAAGAAGAAAGACATCTATAATTCCTAAACTTTACAAGTAATTCCTGCCTTAGCAATGCTATTATCGTGACTCCCACGCTGACCTGGAGACAGACAGTAAATTATAGATGTCTTTCTTCTTTTTTTCACTGAAAAAAATGTCAACTTTCATGAAGTTGACATTCTAGAATATAAAGGCTTGTTAATAGTCCTGCTTACAGACACACAATTTGGCTAAGAGTGAATGTGGAGAAGCTGTAATGTTTCATAATGGCCCAGGGTAAAGCAGGGGCTCGCCTTCTGCACGCCCAGGAGCTCACCTGTACTGCTCCTGCTCATACAGGTCAGCCACTATGCTCAGCAAGCGGCTGATGAACGACTCACTGCTGTTTTCCTTATTTGCTTGTGCTGCCAAAAGAGTGCATCTCTTCTCTGTCTCCGCCAATTTCTTCTGAAGCTTGACATATTCTTGTCGGAGAAGCATCAAGTGTTTCTCCAACTTGGCCACCTCCTCTGCAAAAAACAAACAAAAAACCGGAAAGAACTAAGTTTAATAGGTCATGTGCGAAGCAGACAATATGCAGTGCTCCTTGGTCCATAGACAGGAAGGCTGCCAAAGTGAGTAGCCACGTGACATTTCAATCATTCCTTGATGACAGACCTAAAGGCTAAAGAATGGATTTATTTCCAGGTGCTGGTCACTGAGCTGAGAAGACCATCACATACAGTAGATGCCAAAAGGTAGTCTGGGCATAGTGGCTTGGGAGGCTGAGGCGGTTAAGAATATTCAGCTCAAGGTCAGCCTGGACTATAGTGATACCCTGTCTCAAAAAGAAAAGAAAAAGAAAAACCCAGGAAGGAAAGAAGGGAGGAAGGGAAAAAGGAAGAAAGGGAGGAAGAAGGGGACAGGGAGGGGGAAGGGAAGGAGGGAGGGAGAGGAGGGAATGAATGGAGGGAGGCAGGCAGGGAGAGACAAAGACAGAGACAGGGAGACAGGTAGACAGAAAAGAAGCAAGCAAGTCAGTCATGAGGGCACACACACAATCCTAGCAATCTGGAGGCTGAGACTATAGGATCTCTGAATTGGAGGCCTGGCCCGGGCTACACAGTGAGTTCAAGGCCAACCAGAACTACATAGTAAGACCCTGTCAGCCAGAACTACATACTAAGACCTTGCCTCAAAACAACAACAACAACAAAAAAAAAAGGGTTTTGGCAGAGGTGCCTGCCCTACAAACCCTTTTCCAGAAAGCCAGAACTCTCGAGAAAGGAAGGATATCAAAATCATGGAGGAGACTTTTCTCAAGTCACTAGTAGTAATAACTAGTTTTTATGTCACATGCTCTTCTAAAGCCATTACATAAAATCTATTAGGTGATCTTCAAAACAACCCTATGAGGTAGATACCATCACCAGTAAGATAAGGACACTAGGGCACAGAGAACTTACAAATTTGCTCAGGTCATAATGTTTGTGAGAAGCAGGGCTAGTGTATGAGCATAGTGTCCAACCTTAGTCCAGGCACTTGGATTTTCCTAGCTATTACCCTGTTCCACCTGACACCACTCTCCTCCAGGTGAGGAGGGCAGTCCACAGCAGTTCAGATGGAAGTAAGCCATATTCCACAGGTGTGCAGGGCTAAAAGATTGTGTGTGTGTGTGTGTGTGTGCGTGCGCGCGCACGCATGCATACTTAGTCTTTTTTGAGACAGGGTCTTGCTATGCAGTTCAGGCTGGCCTTCAGCTCCCTTTGTAGCCCAGGCCAGTCTCAAACTTGCAATGACTCTCCTGCCTCAGCCTTGTTTCATTAAACGTAATAAACATTTACCCAGTGCCTCCTGGGTACCAGATAGTAAGCAACAAAACAAAATCAGACATAGCTGTCCTTAGAGTTTTTAGGTACTGGAGGAAAGATATAAATCAAATGACTTTCATTATAATTTATAATAATCAGAAAAATCAAACACAAGACTACAATGTAGAAAACCAGAGCAATGACAGCCCATAAACACATTTCTCTTAAGAACTCAGAAAAGGCTTCCCTGGAAAAGTAAACAGTCACAATATCCTCTCCTTTACCCGGCTCTGGAGTCTTGGGAGGGCATAGGATTGGGGAGTTCAACTAACTGTGTCAATGGGTACCCCTGTAAATTGGGGTCTCTAACTACGGAGCTGCAGCACGGCTACAGTCTTCCACTTGCCTTTGGTCCCTTCAGCTCACTAGTCCCACCATAGATGCTGCAAATACTGCCACTGTTCTCCATCACTCAGTCAACCTGCCTCCTGCTCAGCCAGTCTCCAGAGAAAGGCTGGGCCTACACGGCCCATCTGCTCCACACTTGCTCAGTAAGGAAGCACCTCCCTCCTGCCTGAGTTCAATCCCTCCATAATGCTCCAAATCCTATTCCTCACCCCTGCTCCTCAGACCTGTGCTTTACCATAAACAACCTCTTCTCCTGAAGCTTCCATTTCTTTCAAGGAGTGCTTCCCCCTAGCACAAATTCAAGTCTCTAACAAAGCAAAACCATTCTTCCACACATCTGGCAACCTCCTCCCTTCCATCTCTAGCTGCCTTGTGTCATTTCCTTACCAGTTATTCACCTGTGATTCTCTCATTCTGTCCCCACCACCCTGGGACTCTTCTCTCCAGTGGCCTTTACTGCCAAACACAATGGACTCTTGGTGGTGGTTCTCCTCCCAACCATGAGGACACAGCCAGTGTCCATCCCTTTCTCTCATTTCAGCAACCACAAAGCCCTCTTTCTGATTCCGGTTCTGTACGCTCCTCCCGAGACCACAGACCCTCCTCAGGGTCCTTCCCTCGGTTCTCCTCTCAGCTATGTTATTTTCCCAAGATTGACCCAACCACGCCTCTGTTTGCACTGATATCACAATTTAGGTACCAGTGATCCATTTGTTTACCGCTATAATACAGATGTCTTGTTTTTGCTTCATCTATCAATTTTCCCAAGAGATGTTTCATACTAGTGGCCCACAGGCAACCCAAATTCACTATGCTGAAACAAAACATCATGTAAATCTGTTCTTTCCTCTTGTGATTCCTATTACACTAATAAATGACATCACCAGCTACCTGAGACACCTAAACAAGTTACATGGATGGGTATCTTTTACAACCACAGGTTCAACATTCAGTGAGGAAACACTACTTTCTCATTTAAACATCTCAGGGAATCCTGTCTTCTGTATCCCCATTTCCATTTGACTTTTAATTCAAGCTTTCAGCCACTCTATCTGAACTCCTCCAAGGTAAAAAACAAATAATAAAAAAAATTCTTTTTTTTTTTTGTCTTTTTGAGACAGGGTCTCACTATGCAGTTCAGGCTGGCCTTAAGCTCACTTTGTAGCTCAGGCTGGTCTCGAACTCACAACAATCCTCCTGCCTCAGCCTCCCGAGTGCTGGGATTACAGACATGCGCCATCACGCCCGACTTAAAAAAAATTCTGAGCCTGAATCTCAGAGCCCTCAGAAGAGCAAACTAATTTGCTCCTCTTATAAATGAGTAATGCAGCATCAAATATAGAATCAAAGTAGAATCTACAAGGAAACCAGAACAGGAGATGATATGTATGATGAGTGTTACAAAAATTCAGAGGATCAGTGGGAAGATTTTATGTTGATCCAGAATCAATGGGAGAACAGGAAAAAGGAGAGTATGAAAATGTCTACATTTAAGAAATAAATCGCTGATTTTTCTGTGTGACCTTTCGAATGGAAGAGCTCCTCAAAGTTCTGTTTCAAGCCACCTTCTCTCTCTTAAGGAAATCATTTTGTTTGTTTTTTTGAGACAAGACCTCATTATATAGTTCATGAATTCACTATGAGCAGGCTGGCCTCAAACTCAAAGGAATTCTCCTGCTTCAGCCTCCCAAATGCTGTGATAATGAGCATACACCACCATGCCTGTCTCTCATGGAAATCCTATACATCTTGGACACCAGCTATATACATGTAGTTCCAAAATCTACCTCAATAGCTCCAGTCTCTCCAGAATTTCCAACATAAACTTGAAGCTGCTATCTGAACACTGACCCAAGACAAGGAGGTAAAAGTAGGGTTTAGAAGAGCAAGTTCTGACGAAATTACAAATGCTCTCTTACTCAGCACCATGCATAAGGGGAAACCCCAAGGGTCACAAATGCTCTCAGGGTGGTTTAGAAGCACCTGCTTAGGAGCACGTGTGTGGTGGTGCCATCTGTCGTTCCATTCCATAGTATAATGGAGAGAACGACTGCGTCTGAGCTACTATTCTGTGAGGAATACAGCTTGTTTGCAAACAGCAGAGCAAACATGTCCTTGAAGTGTCACCAACCTACAGTTTGTATAAGAAACAGTACAAAATTACCAAGCTGGAAAACAATGGAAAGAGAGTCTACAGTACAGTATAGCAACCAACAGTTTGGATACTAGAGCTAGACCAACAAAGACCAAATTCCCTCTAGCTGGGACACTAAGGCAGGCACCACATTCTCTATACCTACACACAAACAGCGTTTACCTTATTGTAACTAGTCAGTAGATCTTAGCTACTGTAATTCTTAGAAAGGCAACACAGGGTGGGCCTTAATAGCATGTCTGCCAAGCCTCACGACTGGTTTGACCTTGGCTTATCCATTTACTACCCATGACCTGTAATAAATTACTCCTTATTGGATTTCAGTTTTCTTCTGTAGAAAATGGGAATAGCAAGAATATCTCAGAATGTTAATAACTGAGTTAAGATGGGTATATCACATTCCTGTGTACACATGCCTACAATCTCAGCTACTGAGTAGGGTGAGGCAGGTAAGTTTGAAGCAAGCATGGGCAACTTAGTGAAACTCTATAATCATCAACTAATCAACCAATCAATTAATATGCTGAGGATATGGCTCAAGGGTGGACCACTTGTCTAGCATGTACAAGGCCCTGGGTTTAATCCCCCCTACCATACACACACAAAATACATCACTTAGGGAACTAAGTGGTTAACAGAGTTTACTTCTACTAGGTGGCTAAGTTTTAGCTGAGGTCTCATCTTTTTCCCATTCTAACTTTTCCCACTACTGGCCCCAAAACTGGGCACTGTGGCTCACACCTGTTAATACCAGTGCTGGGGAGGCTGAAACAGGAGGATCACTATGAGTCTAAGCCACATAGCAAGACCCTGTACCAAATACATATATAAATAAAAGATTTTTAAAAACTGAGGAAAATGGTTCCAACCTTCACTTATAATTTTTTCACATTTCTTTTCAAATAATAACCACTTGCTTTTCATTAGGGCAGTTTGAAATCAGACTTTTCACTTTTTCTTTCTCTCTCTGTCTCTGTCTCTCTCTCTCTCTCTTCTTTTGAGATAGGGTCTATTTAGTTCATTCAAGCCAACCTAAGATTCACTTTTTACCTCAGGCTGGCCTCAAATTCATAGAGATCCTCCTGCCTCAGCCTCCTGAGTGCAGGGTTACAGCTGTGTATAATCAGTGTCCTTTATATAAGTTTAATGAGTGTTCTTTGTCACTAGGAAGATAACAATGTAGAAAGTATTAATTACTGAAACTGTCCTATTAATCAGCTTCGAAACTGTCTCATTGATATTTGTCTCTCAATAAAATAAAATTAGCCGGGTGTGGTGGCGCATGCCTGTAATCCTAGCACTCAGGAGGCTGAGGCAGGAGGATTGTTATGAGTTCGAGACCAGCCTGAGCTACAAAGTGAGCTTAAGGCCAGCCTGAACTGCATAGGGAGACCCTGTCTCAAAAAATAAATTAATTAATTAATTTAATTTAATTAAAAAAAATAAGTGTCCTTTGTATATGTTTTTGTTTGTTGTGCTATTGGGAATTTAGCCCAAGGCCTTAGCACTGAGACACAACCCCCACCCCTTTTAAATCCTGAGGCAAAGTCTTATGAAGTCACTATACTGGGTTTCATTTTGCCATCCTCCTGATTTAGTCTCCCAGACTGCAGGGATTACAAATGTGCATCACCATGCCTGGCTAGTCTACCAAGATGGATGTAATCAAAGACAAAATCTGCATTTATGATGAACAGAATCACGGTAAAATAAAGAGCCGAATAACTATTGTGGGGAAAAAAGTCATTGCTTGGTGTTATGGTTTATGTCTAGTTGTCCCCCCAAAAGTAGGACACAGGGCAGACCTGGCTGGAGAAGCAGGTAGTGGCTTGAGGGGTGGGGCCAGAGGACCAGGGTGGAGCTTGAAGGGCAGAGCCAGAGGCATAAACCATTAAACTGACAGCACACACTGTCCCCCACCACCCTGCCCAGACTAGTAGACTCCCTCAGAGATGTGGAGAGGGTCATCCTGAACATGAAAGCATTCCAGTCTCCCCTCAGTGTCTTGAAACCTCCAGTAACTGTGAGCTAAGTAAATCCTTCCTTCCTTCATTTTGAGGGTCAGGTATTTGTCCCAGCAACAAGAGAAGAGTAACTAAGACAGAATTTGGTACCAGGAGTAGAGTAATAAATTGCTGTGGCTAAACCTGACCATGTGGATTATCAGCTTTTAGGAATGACTGATGGGAAGAGATAAGAAACATTTGGAGATGTCACCTACAAGAGAAGCACTGAAACAGCTTCAGCTGTTCTGTAGAGGAGATTCTGGTCATAGCTCAGACCACAAGACTGATAGAAAGCCGACCGGTAAAGTCCAGGCTGGGGAGGTTTCTGCTGGGAGGAAGGACTGTATTGGTTGTTGGACTACAGATCATTTGTATTTTGGCTTAGCAGAAAGTTTGTCTGAATTTTACCTGAGACTGAAAGTAAACATGGAAGACTGATTAATCTTTCAAAGGAAATCTCAAAGCAGTCAAATATTGGGGCCGTGGCATGGTTATTGCTGAGGGCTCTTAGTCAGATTTATGTTGAGAATGAAGATCAAAGAGCCCAGCAAAATGATTTAAAATGTTATGAGTTTGGCTAGAAAGGAAGCAACAGGAAGGCTGTGGGCTGCAAAGATAAGAGTTGAGATCTCCACGGCCCAGGAGGAACAGGAAAGTGGAAAAGATGTTCTGAGACATCACAGGAGGTGGCAGGCTCTTACCCTTTGCAGCCTCAGAATCACAAGGGTGAGAAACTTTGCTTTAGGGGAAAGTTGCAGAGCCCCATGTTCCAGAATGAAGGCAGCAGTCACACCAATTACAGAATGGCACCAGCATAGAGAATTTGTTCCCTGGAATCAGGGTCAGAGTGCTCAGCAATCCAGGCACTCAACCCCTACAACCACAAGAGAGGAAAGCCGGCTACTGCTCCAGCTGGCAGCAGACCTTGGCAACATCTATGTGGCATTGGTTTTAGGCACATACAGAATACATGAGTTCTGAGGTTAAGAAGGCTTCCACCTAGATTTCAGAAGGCCTGGGAGACCAGGGAGTGTGCCCCTGGGAGGGCGGTGTGAATGAGAAGCCTATTCAGTGGAAACCCCAGAAGTTTGGAAAAGCCAGGAACATGCAAAGTGGGAGCAAAGCTGGCCTGTGAGACAAGCTATGGGAGCTACAACCAAGAATGCCATATACATGGAGCTCACAATTTGCCACATACTGCTTCAGATGTTCCACAAAGACCTGCAGGACTTAATGTCTGCCCTGTTGGATTTTGGACTTCTTTTAGCCCCAATGGTTTGTATCCTTTTGTGTATACCTTTTGGAAAGGCAGTGTTTATCTTGTGCCTTTGAATGTTGAATGTATTTAATTTTTTATTTGTACAGGAGCTCACAGTTGACAGTCTGCCTTGGATCTTGGAGAAGACTTGGGATTTGGGACTTTTCAGCAATGCTGAAACTGTTGGGACTTTGGCAACTCTTAGAGAGGGACTAAAATGCCTTTTGGACAAAGGAATGTACATGAGACTTTGGGGGTGGAATGTTATGGTTTGTGTCTAGTTGTCTCCCCAAAGCCTCATATAAGTTATGGGGTAGATTCAGCTTGAGGTGTGGGGCCAGAGGACCAGAGTGGGGCCAGAGGAGTGCAAACCATGAAACTGGCTAGCCTGTATTTTCTCAGAGGTGTGGATAGGGTCATCCTGAACATGGCAGCACCCCAGCTTCTCCTCCAATGTCTTGAAATCTCCAGTAGCTGTGAGCTAAATAAACCTTTCCTTCCCTCATTTTGAGTGTCAGGTATTTGTCCCAGCAATGAGAGAAGAGCAACTGAGACACTTGGACAGTTAAGTGGGACAGCGAAAAAGCCTTGTGTGGTGAAACCACCTGCACCACAAGGCCGAGGCAAGAAAGTCACAAGTATGAGGTCAACCTAGGCCATTTAGAGTTAAAGCTGAGCCTCAACAACACAGCAATATCTTCTCAAACAACAAGAAAGAGAGAGAGAGAGAGAAGGGAGAGAAGACCAGAAGGAGAATCAATTATCTTTATAATAATCCTCTAAGTCACAATTGCCAAACTTTCTATAAAGGCCAACAGACTATCTTGAACTGTGTAGACATAGTCTCAGTGGCCCTATTCAACTTTGCTTCTGTAATATGAAAGAAAAAAAATCAGTGTGTGGCTATTCTCCAAAAATAACTTCATTATGGATACTGAAAACTGAATTTCATGATATACTTTTATTTTGGTTTTCAATGACTTAAAATACTAAGGGCTAAGGAGATAGTTCAGCAGTCTAAATGCCTGCCTGACAAGCGCAAGGATCCAAGTTGAAACCTGGTACCACATGCCCTTCCTACCCTGGAACCCTGGGTGTGTCATGATATGCCTGCCCCAAAACTGGGCATGGTGGCGCACGCCTGTAATCCCAGTGCTGAGGAGGCTGACACAGGAGTATAAGTATAAATTCAAGCTGTTGTAGTGATACCCTACAAATACATAAATAAATAAAATACATACATAAAAATTAAATACATAAATAAATAAAAATTAAAATGCTATTTAAAATATATAGTCTATTAAGTCAGTATTTAGTTTAGAAAAATAAATTACAGGAGCTAGGAAAACAGCTCAGCAGTCTAAATGCTGGCAAACACAAGGATCCAGTTCAATCCCTAGCACCTCATGCTGTGCGAGCCCAGAATCCTGGGTGCAACATGGTGGCCCCAAAACTGGGTGTGGTGGTGCACACCTGTAACCTCAGCACTGGGAAGCTGAGACAGGAGGATCACTACAGCCCAAGCTGTGTAGTGAGACCCTGCACCAAATAAATAATGATTTTTTTTAATTTAAAAAGAAAAATAAATCATAATTATATATTTTAAAATATATAAATTTACCTTGAAGATTATACAGAAATAAATCAAGATGTTCAGGTCAATACTCTTAAGTGAATGAATCAGACACATACATGTAAACGCTGTACTGTTAGGCCAGTGAGATAGCGCAGCAGATAAGCACCTGCTTCGGCAAGCGCAGGGACCAGAATTTAGTCCAGGTCCTGCATGCCACACTGGCCCCACCCCAGGCACACTAGCTAGCGACTGAATCCCAGCATGGTGGCACACACCTATAATCCCAGTGATGGGGAGGCAGAAAACAGGAGGATCACTACGAGTCTGAGCTATGCAGTAAGTAAGACCTTGTACCAAAGACGACATAAAATGGAAAAAAAAAAAAAAAAAAATCAAATGTGAGAAACCAAAAGTATACTATGGACCAGGACCAACATGTACAGTTAAGGACTGTGAAATAGGAAAAAAATGTTCAAATGAGGAGGTGAACAGGGGGCAGAGGAGAAAAGAAAGATGGGAAAAGAAAAAAAGGAAGGGGTTAAAGGGAGGTTAGGGGAATGAGGAAAAAAAAAGAAACAAGTTACATCACATACACTGATGACGAATGTGATGACTGTAGTCATTATGTATATCTAAAATGTACCAATAACATCTGATGAAAAAACAAATATAATTAAACTTTTAATTAATTTTGAAATAA
>PVKA01032256.1:13254-25578 GCA_004027165.1 Ctenomys sociabilis
AAAAAAAAAAAAAAAAAAAATTACCTAAGAGGCTATAGTTCACCAACCTCTGTTCTAAATGATAAAGAATTAGTATGTCAAAATGATGCCTAAAGCCAAACAAAAAGGGACAACAGAGTTAATCTGTCCCAAACCCCTGGCGTCTTATGTCCTCCCACTGCCCATTACCAGACTCTACACCACTAAAACAGCCCTTCATCTTCAGGTCTAGCTCTTCTCCCGTCACTCTCACCAGGACAAACTCCTTTTTCACATGATGATACTGCGGACTGCCTGTCCCAGTGTTGGTGAAGCTGTGGCACATGTGCTGAGAGCCCTGTCAGCACCTGATCCGAGGCGCCGCAGCACTGCACCAGCAGCCAAACATCAGGTAATTGCACCCATGGGCCCCACACATGCACTAGGAGATGATGTCATGAACTGGGATCATCACACAGTGTGAGCTTGCCCATAGCTGGTCAGTGTGTTGCAAAGGAGATACCATTATCTTTATATTTATCTATCTCTATTTGTATGTACTGGCTGTGAGTTTAAATTCGTGTTTTTGTTTTAAAATCTTTTGCTTACTTATTTGGTACAGAGTCTCACTACGCAGCTCAGCTTCCTAGTGATCCTCCTGTTTCAGCCTCTCTAGCACTGGGTTTACAGGCATTGCCACCACGCCCAGTTTTGGGGCAGCACACCTGGGGTTCCAGGGCCAGTACAGCTTGTGGTACCAGGGATTGAGTCTGCCCTTGTGCTTGCCAGACAGGCACTTTAATTTCCCTAGCCAATTCATTTGTTTTTACTAACATGAGATTGGGCTTTGAGTTTCCTTATGAAAAAATGAAATTTAGTACCTAAGATATAGCAAAGAGATGTTCTATTTAAGAGACTGAAATTCTTTTTTTTTTTTACAGAACCAGGGATTGAACTCAGGCCCTTGTGCTTACCAGGCAAGTGCTTCTTCTACTGAGCCATCTTCCTGGCCCCTGAAATTCTTTTTGATAGGTCAGGATTCAAAGTTTCCCAGGTACCTTGCCCCAAATATTTCCCTCTTGGTTTCCCAGGTACCCTGCCCCAAACTCTTTCCCCCTTCGCCCCATGCAGAGCCAAACCCAAAACTGCAGAACAGGTCCATCTGACCTTGACCTGGGCAAGCAACTATGAAACTCTCTTTTGTTAATATTACAGACCAAGTAGCCCTGCCAATATTAGCTCTCCCTCAGCTGTTCCAGCCTACAATCACCCTCCCTAAGAGATCCTGTAGTCTCCTGTCCTCTCTTTATTCACTGCTGTCTTGGTTTCTAGACAGCCAGCCTGCCTGATGCCCCCAATAAATCTTCTACTTGCATCAGAATGCCTGGTCTGGTTGATTGCATGGGTTTGTACCTAACACTTTTATGACAAAGGATTTTTTTTTTTTCTTTTTTTTTGCGGAACCAGGGATTGAACTCAGGCCTTATTCTACTGAGCTATCTCCCCAGCCCCTCTAACACTTGTAATGTTGTACTGTTGCCTGGCATATTTGAATATTCAACATCATATTTGTTTGTGGAGAATTTCTGAAGCCAAGAGCAAGGTTGGAAGTTGCAGAGATAGCCCAATGGTCTAAGTGCTTGCCTAAGCAAGTGCAAGGATCTGGGTTTGAGCCCCACTACCGCATGCTGGCCCTGCCCCAGGTGCCTAGCTGGCCACCAAGCCTGGGCGTGGTGGCTCACATCTGTAAACCTGGGGAAGCTTAAACAGGAGGATCACTGAGTCTGAGCTCCATAGTGAGACCCTGTATCAAATACATATACTATATATATAGTGTATACATACACTACATATATATGCAGGTTGTATGTTATATATAAAATGTATATATATTCTATCTATCTATCTATCTATCTATCTATCTATCTATCTATCTATCTATCTACGTACCTACCTACCTACCTACCTATCTTTGCAGTGACTTTAGCAGAAGCCCTACAAGATAGGAAATATACTCAGATGCCTTTTCAGAGCAGGCCAAAAGCTAGTAGTCAGTGGAACATTTCCTCCTCATGCTGGTGGTCAACAATTTCAAAAGGAATACAACTGAAAATCACTGCCACAGATTGTTGATTCAGGGAACAGACAATTCTTTAGTGTCAACTAATAGTGCTATTTTTGGTATAAGGTTAGATTTGTACTGGGTGCTTCATTTTTTTAAAAATTTTGTGCTTTTATAGATTCAAGTCTTGAATGCCAAAAACTGACAAGAGCAAAAACAGCAAAACTGAAAACAGATGATGGAAGATCATTCCAAGAGACCTGGACAGGATCCTTTGGAGTGACTGAACGCAATGGGAAAGCATTTGTATGTTGTGTAGTGCAAATGTTGTGTGTGACACATCAAGTGTTAGGTAGCACTTTTAACATCAACCACAAAAGTGTTGCCAAATATGGTGAAACTGAAAGAGTTCCTTGAAGGGAAATTGAGCAAATATCAGTTCCAGTATCTTAGTTTTTACAAATACCTTTCTAAAACAGAAAGACAACACCAGCTTCCAAATTTCATTGCACGCAGCAAAACATGTGCTAAGGCCCTCTCTAATGGGCATTATGTCAAAATGGTCACACTGCCTAGAAGTAATTCCCTTTACCATGACTTCCTAAACAAGGATAAAATTATGTAACGTATCTCTGAGATGCTACTTAGAAATACTGTTGCATTTTTGTTGAAGGACTAGAGAAATAGCTCAGTGGACTAAGTGCCTGCTTAGACAAGTGCAGGGACTGGGGTTCAATCTCCGGCACCACATGCCACACCAGCCCTGGCCACCAAGACTTAATGTGATGGTGCATGCTTGTAATCCCAGTGCGGGGGAGGCTGAAACAGGAAGATCACTATGAGTACGAGCTGCATAGTAAGATCCTGTACCAAACAAATTTATTTTTTATTTTTTATTTTTTGCATAACCAGGAATTGAACTCAGGCCCTTGCACTTGCCAGGGAAGCATTTATTCCACTGAGCCATCTCCCAGGTCCCCTGTACCAAATAAATTTAATATATATATATATATATATACTGTTGAAGACCAAGTCCTGTGCACACCAAGTGATGTTAGCCATCAGCTCACCATGGACTTAAAAAGGTAGCCTGTTACCCTGAGTACTTGGATGAAAGCACAGATTAAAAAATAATCATGCAAGGCTATCACTAATTATATGCTACATGTTAGTGAAGAGCCGTTGAAACTAGTGTCTTTGCCTGGAAGAACACAGGGACAGACATCTACAATGCTGCATGGAGGCTTTTTTGTCACAAGACATAAGACCAGAAAAAGTGGTTTCAATTACTAGTGACACGGCATCTTGCATGGCGGGAGCAACATCTGTTTTCATATTTTTTTTTCTTTTGTATTTTGTACAGGATCTACAGGGTCCACAGGGTTTCACTAGTAGATTGGACTCAAAGTCATCCATCCGCCTGTGTTCAGCCTCCCAAGACCTGGGACTATAGGCGCGCACCACCAACACACCACCACTAGGCCCAGTCTCAATCGCAGTCTCCTCAAGCCATGGGGGCGGGGCTGGCACACATTGTTGGGGATCAAACCTGGGCTGCTGCGTCTGCATAAGCAGGTGCTTTAATCTGCTGAGCGATTTGGCTGGCCCTTCATATGTTCTTTGCAAAGAAGCAAACTAGCAAGTCATTCAATTTCACTTTATTATACATTAAGAAGTTTTTTTGCACCAGGAAAAACAGCAAAAAATTAAAAAGCTGTCCTTAAAGATGTCACAAAAACATTCAATTGCACCATGACTAATACTTTTAATTTCTGATACATTTCAAGCACTTCTTGATGAGGTTCAGGCATAGTGTAACACTTTACTTTTATACAATAATGTCTGAGCAGAGGATGAGTCCTGGAGAGAATTGTAGCCTGCTAGGATAAAATTAGGCTATTTATGAACAAAAAAAGAGGGAAAAAAGAGAACCTTGTGTTTTTCTTTCTTTTAAACAGATTTTACACCACACTTTAATGTACTGAACAAAAAACTACAAATGAGGAGGACAGGATGTTTTGTAATATCACAACACTGAGAGAAAACCAAAGGCTTTTTGAAAGAGACCTTGAAAATGGAGAGCTGAAATATTTTCTAAATTTAAAAATACCTTTAGAAAATTCTACAACCTTTGTAGTTAATCCTACAAGCCACCAGGAAATCTACAAGGAATTTTCTACCACAGTAGCAGCTGCAAAGGAATCTTTCAGGAGCAGATTTTTGCAGTTCTGTAAGATGGAGAAAACCCTGTGTTTTCTTACTTCTCCAGATAAAGTGAAGTTGAAGAACTGATTTTTCCTGCGTACACTGGTTGGATTCTGGAAATCTGGAAATGGTGGTATTTCAAGAAAGCTCTACATGGGAAAATAAATTCTGTGACCTGAATGCAACACTTGAAAGGACAGAGTGTGAAGAGATGACAAAGGACAGCACAGTGACAGTTCCGGAAATGAAATCCTTAAAGTGTGGAATTCTCTGCCAAATAATTTGAAGTCAATGACAACACTTTGGGATTGCTTTTCTTACTTTATCTAGATCATTCTATGCTTGTAAGCAGCTGTTTTCAGATAGTTATCTCAAGTTTGATATAAGAAACAGACTAACAGAGATCTGGGTGCTGCCTATGTTGCTCTCCAACTAACAAGTATGTGCCAAGGTTTATCAGCATGCACACAACAGCAGAGATCACATTAATTGTGCAAAAGCATGACCAATACAAACTTTTACCTTTCAATAAAAAGCTGTTTGTAACACTGTAGATCATGTCTGTCACCATGTTCTTAAGACAAAAGATGTTAATGTATGAGTTGTTTTTCTCGACTAAAACCTCAGTATTCAAGTTTAATAGCAGTGTTGGCACTCTGTGATAAATAAGTGCAATTTGAGCACTCAAGTCTTTAAGCAGTCTGCCATCAATGGTTAAGTCTATCAAGTTCTTTTTCTTCTCCATCTACTTTTTGTTTGGATACAGGGTCTCGCTACTCAGTTCTGCATCATAGTGATCCTCCTGACTCAGCCTTTCCAGCACTGCGATTACAGGCATGTGCCACCACAGCATAGGTACCAGGGATCAAACTCAGGACCTTGTGCTTGCCAGGCAGGCAGGTATGCTGCCAAGCTATCCCCCTAGCCCTTCTCCACTTTTTTTTTTTTTATATTTTAGGGAAGGGTCTACAGGGTGTTCAGGATCTCACTACTAGATCGGACTTGTAGTGATCCTCCTGTTTATAGCCTCCCAAGAGCTGGGATTACAGGTGTGTTCCACCTACTTTTAAGAGTACTCTTTAGCCATTATTTCCTTTCTTCCCTAGTCAGAAACTTGGTTTTACTCACATCACTCTTACTAAATAGTCTTAGTCTCTTATACATCTCAATTGTCTTTTCCAATTTATTGGAACTTCTCTACAGTATTTAACTCACTCATTTCAATCTCTACAGTACTTAGCTCTCACTCATCTCATCTCATTCTTTTTTTTCATCTCATTTTTGACACACTTTTTCGGCTTCCTATCTCCACACTAGAGTTTTCTTCCTACCATTTTACAGATCCTTCATTTCTTATTTTGACTACCTACTTTCTAAAAGAACACAGTCCTGCAAGGTTCAGATCTACAATTAACCTTTCTAAACTTTCCTTTTACTGTCTTTATTACAAACATTATCTGAAATACTTCTCTCCAATAGCTCCTAGTGAAAAGGGGATCCATCGGTACTACGGACTTGACAAGTCCAAAATCAAATCAGTATTTCCTAAAATCTAACTCCTTTTCCTATTTCCATTTCAACTATTACCCAGATTTGAAAGCTCTGGTTATTATATACAAGCTATGATAATCATCCACAACAGTGTAGCAAATGTACCAAATTCTTAGGAATACATTTAACAAAAAAATGTGCAAAGTACACAATGAAAATAATAAAACACTACTGACAGAAATTAGAGACAAGCATGTGCCTGATCTCAGCTGATCTAGCCTGATCTCAGAAGAGACAAGCCAGGTGTGGTGACACATGTCTATAATTTTAGCACCTGAGAGGCTGAGTAAGAGGATCCCAAGTTTGGGACTAGCTTGGGCTACAAAGCAAGTACAAGGCTAGCCTGAGATACAGAGCAAAACTTTTGTCTCAAATAGTTGGAAGGAAAGCTGAAAGGCAGGCAGGAGAGGGGAAAGGGGAAAGGAAGGAGAAGGGAGAAAGAGACATAGAAGGGCAAGGAGAGAGGAAGGGCGGAAGGGTGGGGGAAAAAGAGGAGGGTGGGTGGATGAGGGAGAGAAAATTAAATAAATGGAGAGTTACATGTAGTATACTAATGAGTTAAAAGGCTCAACTCTGCTAAGACATCAAGTGTTTCAAACTGATTTATGGATTTGATACCATTTATTATGTAGTTCTAGAACCTACTCCAAAACTCCTAGGTGCTCTGAGGTGGGGCTTTGGGAAGTAACTGGATCCCAGGGGCACTGCCTTCATCCATGCTGCATGCACTGATTTCAGCCAGTGAGTGTGCTGTTGGGAAGTAGGATCCGGTTAGAGATGGGCCCTGGGAGGGTCAGGACCGGGAAAGCTTATGTGCCTCCCTGGCTGCTCCCTCTTCTCTTGCTACCTGGCTGCCATGACCTCCATGCCAGACCCTTCCGGCAAGCTGCTGCTGTGCTGCACTGGATCTCCCAAAATAAAGCTTTCCTCCTTTAAGTTTACGGTGTGAGGTACTTGATTCAAACAACGAGAAAGTGACAAACACACTTTCAATAAGAATCTCAGTAGATTCACAAGTTCAAGCCCACACTGAGCAAATTGGTGAAGTCTAAAAAAAAAAAAAAAAAGACTGGGACGTACTACATCTCAGTGCAAAAAGCCGGGGTTCATTTCCTAGTATACAAAACCAAATATTGCTGGTAAAGATGTGGAGAATTACAATCTACACAGAATACTTGTGGAGATGCAAAGTTTGACAATCTACCCTGCTCCCATTTCTATGTCCTAGATAAGGAACGAAGGGCCTTTATACCAATCTGCATCCTCAATCCTTTTTTAATTATTTTCAGGCAGAGTCTTGCTAAGTTGCCCAGGATGGGCTCAAACTGGCAATAATCCAGCCTCAGATGCCAGCATACTAGAGTTATTAGTGTACAGGCAAGCACCAATATGTCTGGTTGACAACTTTTTAAAAAGTGAAATGGGTACACCTGACAATTCAACTCCCAGATACTCATCTAAAAGAAATGAAACTGGGGGCCAGGCAAATAGCTCAGTGGATTAAAGTGTCTGCTTAGGCAGAGCACAGTGGCTGGAGTTTGATCTCCAGCATGCAGTGCCAACCCCAGCCCTGGCCCTGCCCCTGGGCATGCTGAGATGGCCTAACACTGTGAGCAGGGTGGCAGGTGTCTATAATTCCAACTCTTGGGAGGCTGAACACAGGCGGGTGACTACAAGTCCGATCTACAAAGTGAGACCCTGTAGACCCTATAGACACTGTACTAAATACAATAAATAAATAAGAAAGGAAACATATGTCCAAAGACTTGGACCTGAATGTTATGAATGAACATGAAAGGTTCAGCTGGTTAACAGAAACAAATGGTGGGGCTGGGGAGATGGCTCAGTAGAATAAGCGCTTGCCTGGCAAGCACAAATGCCTGAGTTCAATTCCTGGTTTTGCCAAAAAAAAAAAAAAAAAAAAAAATCTCAGAAACAAATGGTGATACACCCATACAATGGAATACCACTTGGCAATAGAAAAGAATGAAATTAGACAGCTGGGCATGGCAGCACACAGCTGTATTCCAAGCAGAGAGCTGTAGCAGCAAGAGGATCACAAGTTTGAGCCTAGCCTGGGGTACAAGTTTAAAGCTAGGATAACAATGAGATCCTGTTTCAAATAACAAACAACATCAACAAAGGACCAGGCAGGCATGGTTGTGCACACCTGAAATCCCAGCACTCAAGGTATACTATATTGTGAGATTCTGAGTTCAAGATCAGCCTGGACTACCTACACAGTGAGATCCTGTCTCAAGAAAGCTGAAAAGGGGCCGGGGCGATAGCTCAGTTGAATAAGTGCTTGCCTGGCAAGTGCAAAGACCTGAGTTGAATCTCCAGTTCCGCAAAAAAAAAAAAAAAAAAAAAAGCAAACTGAAAGGCAACATGCTAAATGAAAGAAGCTAGGCAAAGACAATATACATGTTGATTCCATATAAAAGTGAAGAGTAAAGATACCAAATCAGTGGCGGCGAGAAGTTAGAGGAAAAGGATTGAATGCAAAGGAGTTCAAGGGACCTTGACATAGATTACCCTAAATTATCTGCATAAGCATTAAGCACAATCACATGTGTTGTTCTGTAGACAGGCTCTCACTATGGAGTTCAGGCTAGCCTTGAACTCTCTACGTATCCCTAGACGGGCTTTGAACTCATGGCCATCCTTCTATCTCAAGTGCTGGGGTAACAAACGTGCACAACCAACGCCCACTGTATGTGTCCTTACAAAAGAAAGCAGAAGGCCAAAGCAAAGACAGAACATACACATTTGAAGGTAAGCCTTGAATACTAGTGATGCAGCCACAGACCAAGGGATGCTGGCAGCCCCCAGAAGCTCAAAGAATCAAGGGAAGATTGTTTCCTAGAGTTTCCACAGGAACTGTGGCACTGTCAACAGCTTGGTTTTCAGTGATACTGACTTCAGACTTAATGTCCTCCAGAATCATGACAGAATACTTTTCTGTTGCTTTAACCTACTAGTTTGTGGGAACTCGTTACAATAGCCACAGGAAACTAAACACATATCCTTCCAAGCAAAAAAAAAAAAAAAAAAAAAAAAAAAAAAAAAAAAAAAAAAAAAAAAAAAAAAAAAAAATATATATATATATATATATATATATATATATATATATATATATGTATGTATAGCGGTCAGGTATTGTGATATTTGTAATTCCTGACCTCTGTGAGGCTGAGGAAGTTCACCATCTTGAGTCCAACCTAGGCAATTTGCTGATTTAGTGAGACCCTGTTTCAACAAGTTTTAAAATGGAGTGGGCATGATGGTGTACACCTGTAATCCCAGCACTCAGGAGGCTGAGGCTGGAGGATCACTGCAAATTCAAGGCCACACACAGTGAGACCTGTCTCAAGACAAAAGACAAAGTTTTAAAAAGGGCTGGGCATATATCTTGGTGTGAAAGCACTGGGTGGTTCACACCCCAGCACAGTGGGGAAAGGGGATATTCACATTAGAAAAAAAGATTTTAAAGTCCTAATAATGACTTATTGAATAAGCACTCACAAATTGTTTTATAGAATAAACTAAAAGGATTCTCATAATATTTTGCAATAAAAGAGAAAAAGGGAATTACACTCTTTGAACATCTCCTGTGATGGTTAAGTTTTTCACATTATCTCAAATTCTAGTATACTCTAAGCATTATACTACTTAATGTTTTTTTTTTTTTTTTTTTTTTTTTTTTGCAGTACCGGGGATTGAACTCAGGGCCTTGTGCTTGCCAGGCAAGTGCTTATTCTACTGAGCTATCTCCCTGGCCTGTAATACTATTAAATTTTGAATCCACACCTAGTATCTCTTATTTCATACAAAAGAAAGGTTTGTGCACATTGTGTTCAGAAAGTCTTTTTGATTTTCTTTTGGAGCTTTTTGGTTTTCGATTTGTTTTGTACCAGAAATCAAACTCAGGACCTCGAGTCTTTTACTTTTTAGGATGGGGTCTCGCTGTGATGCTCCTACAGCACTGTGCCAAATAGCTAGAACCAGAGGCACATACATGCCACTTGGCTTAGCTGAAGTCTTGCTGCATAAGTTTTTACATTCTAAGGGCTGGGGAGATAGCTCAGCAGCATAAGCACCTGCTTGGCAAGCACAAGGTCCTGTGTTTGATCCCAGATAGAATGTGGTATCTTACATTCTAGCTACAGCTTCAGCAGTGAATTAGTACTTTATTTTCATAATTCTTTAATTAGTGAGTGACTTTATCTCTATTCTGCTTTATGTCAAAGAGAAATAAAGATAGAGCAGGTGGTGCCAACCCTATAATCCCAGCATTCTGGGGGGCTGAGGCAGGAGAACTGCAAAACTGCCCAATCTAGAAACCTGAGATTCTGTTTCAAAATAATTTTTTCTTTTTTTTCCCCAATACTGGGGATCAAACTCAGGACCTTGCACTTGCCAGGCAGGTGCTTATGCTGCTGAGCTATCTCCCCAACCCCTCAAAATAAACAATTTCTTAAAAGGCTTGTAATATAACTCTACAATGGCTTAGGTTTAATCTTCAGTACCACAAACAAAAAAGAAAAACAAAACAACAAAATATGCAGAAAAAAATTATGAAGGCTGTGTTAAAATCCTATTTCAAGAGCTATAAGAATAATTTTTGTTTCAGCCATGTGTTAGGATCTTCCACATACAACATTTCATTAGAATATAGTTTTCCCAGAAATATACTCTTTCTTGTAGGCACAAGAATAAAAAAGTTCCTCTCTAGTGATGCTTCACTACAACCACTTTTCAAAATCAGTGACAAAGCAGATAGAATTTTTTGTTCAAAACAAATGCATATTCACTAATTAGGGATGAAAATATAGGAAAATTCAACCAAGGGGGGGAAAAAGGTGATGTATTTAATGTTGAGAATGCAAGTTTACACCATAACCTAATGAAGAGGAAGGGAAATAGAGAAGAAAACAGTAATACCATTTGGAAGACAGGGCAAAAGGGAAGGAATACCGGGGGGTAGGGGGAAAAAGAGAGAGAGAAGTTGGGCATAGTGACACATACACCTGCAATCCCAGCACTTTGGAGGCTGAAGGATGAAGATTGCCACAAGACCAGCTTGGGCTACACAGTGAGCTCAAGGCCAGCCTGAACTAAACACAAATCAAAACAAGAAAAAAGCTCACATATTTTTGAAATATGACATACTTATAAGACATACTTCATATTTTGGCTTTCTACCCTTTAAAAAATCTAGAGATTTTACCAGGCTTGGATACTTTGACAAAACCCAAAAGTCCATTCCTCAACCAAGGTTTTCTTTAAAAAATTATTTTACTCCAGTAGAAACATAAACTCAAATTTGTTTAAAAAGCTGAGTCAGTAAAAATGTATTCTGAGGACTGGCCTGATAGGTCAGCACCCTAACGCGCCTGCTTAGGCAGAGCACTGTAGCTGGGTTTGATCCGGCCCCCGCCCATGGGGCACACTGAGATGGCCACTGAGGCACACGCCTGTAATCCCAGCACTTGGGAAGCTGAAAACAGAGGAATCACTATGAGTCCACTCTGTTTAGTGAGACCCTGTCCTAAATACAGGAGGGGGAAGAAAGTGTTCTGATTCAATATTGATTTAATTAAAAAATGGTTTTGTAGAATATGCTGGTATACATCTGGTTTTAAAAGTTCCCCAGGGGCTGGGGAGATGGCTCAGTGGAATAACGCTTCCCTGGCAAGCGCAAGGGCCTGAGTTCCATCCCTGGTTCTGAAGAAGAAAAAAAAAAAAAAAAGTCTGTCTACTACCAGACAAGTCAAAAGTTCCCCAGGTGATTCCAATACTCAAGGTCCTTAAGGTTGAGTCCATAGTCTGAACTAATAGAATGACAGCATAAAGTAATGAGTGTCCAAACTGCAACCCAAAACACATTTACTGCAAAATGCCAACATTCCCACCAAAACAAAATACTGAGGTTTTAGTTGATTTGTTTGTTTTTGTGGTACTGGGGATCAAACTCAGGACATTGTACTTGCCAGACAAGCACTTAAATTCTACTGAGCTATCTCCCCAGCCCTGAGGTTTTAGTTGAGAAAAAACAAGTCACACATGAACAAAATCTTTTCTTTTAAAAGAAAAACAAATTACATGCCATAGGTCTGCCACCAGTGGCACAGAGGGAAGAATGGGTGAAGTATCTGAAACAGATGTCAAGGTATTTTGTTCAAAACCAGGTGTGATAGCACACACCTGTAATCCCAGCACTTGGGAGGCTGAGCCAGGAGGATCACTATTCAAGACCAGCCTGGGCTTCACAGTGAGATCAAGGACAACCTAAACTACACAGCAAGACTTTGTCTCAAAATACTAAACAAGCCGGGCGTGGTGGCGCATGCGCCGGGCGTGGTGGCGCATGCCTGTAATCCCAGCACTAGGGAGGCTGAGGCAGGAGGATTGTTGTGAGTTCGAGACCAGCCTGAGCTACAAAGTGAGCTTAAGGCCAGCCTGAACTGCACAGTGAGACCCTGTCTCAAAAAGACAAAAAAAAAAAAAAAAAAAAAAAAAAAAAAAAAAAAAAAAAAAAAAAAAAA